>VYZN01001499.1:0-12330 GCA_009761285.1 Aphis glycines
CATATTAATAATATGATTTTACTTTAATAACATTCAATATTATAATAATGTTCATAAACTTATATTTCAATTACACTACAATTATAAATAATCAATTTGTTATAGTTACAACTGTTAGAATTGATTATATAATTTCATAAACTTTAATTCAAACTGAAGTAGGGTCATTTACATCCATATTAATAATATGATTTTACTTTAATAACATTCAGTGTTATAATAATGTTCATAAAGTTATATTTCAATTACACTACAATTATATATGATAATTTGTTATAGTTACAACTGTTAGAATTGAATATTTAATATAATAGAAGCTAATTAAAAGTGAAGTATTGACATTTACATCCATATTAATAATATGATTTTACATTAATAACATTCAGTGTTATAATAATGTTCACAAAGTTATAATTCAATTACACTACAATAATAAATGATCAAATTGTTATAGTTACAACTGTAAGAATTGAATATTTAATATAATAGAAGCAAATTAAAAGTGAAGTAGGGTCATTTACATCCATATTAATAATATGATTTTACTTTAATAACATTCAATATTATAATAATGTTCATAAAGTTATATTTCAATTACACTACAATCATAAATGATCAATTTATTATAGTTAACGACTGTTAGAATTGAATATTTAATATAATAAAAGCTAATTCAAACTGAAGTAGGGTCATTTACATCCATATTACTAATATGATTTTACTTTAATAACATTAAGTGTTATAATAATGTTCATAAAGTTATATTTCAATTACACTACAATTTTAAATGATCAAATTGTTATAGTAACAACTGTTAGAATTGAATATATAATTTCATAAACGCTATATCAAACAGAATTAGGGCCATTTACATCCATATTTATAATAAGATTTTACTTTTTTTCCATTCAATATTATAATAATGTTCATAAAGTTATATTTCAATTACACTACACTAATAAATGATCAAATTGTTATAGTTAACAACTGTTAGAATTGATTATATAATTTCATAAACGTTAATTCAAACTGAAGTAGGGTCATTTACATCCATATTAATAATATGATTTTACTTTTTTTTCCATTCAATATTATAATAATGTTCATAAAGTTATATTTCAATTTCACTACAATTATAAATGATCAAATTGTTATAGTTACAACTGTTAGAATTGATTATATAATTTCATAAACGCTATATCAAACTGAAGTAGGGTCATTTACAACCATATTTATGATAAGATTTTAATTTTTTCCATTAAATATTATAATAATGTTCAAAAAGTTATATTTCAATTACACTACATTAATAAATGATCAAATTGTTATAGTTACAACTGTTAGAATTGAATTTTTAATATAATAAAAGCTAATTCAAACTAAAGTAGGGTCATTTACTGCCATATTAAAAATATGATTTTGCTTTAATAACATTCAGTGTTATAATAATGTTCATAAGGTTATATTTCAATTACACTACAATAATAAATGATCAAATTGTTATAGTTACAACTGTTAGAATTGAATATTTAATATAATAGAAGCTAATTAAAAATGAAGTAGGGTCATTTACATCCATATTAATAATATGATTTTACTTTAATAACATTCAGTGTTATAATAATGTTTATAAATTTATATTTCAATTACAATACAATTTTAAATGATCAAATTGTTATAGTTACAACTGTTAGAATTGAATATTTAATATAATAGAAGCTAATTAAAAGTGAAGTAGGGTCATTTACATCCATATTAATAATATGATTTTACTTTAATAACATTCAGTGTTATAATAATGTTCATAAATTTATATTTCAATTACAATACAATTTCAAATGATCAAATTGTTATAGTTACAACTGTTAGAATTGAATATATAATTTCATAAACGCTATATCAATCAGAATTAGGGCCATTTACATCCATATTTATAATAAGATTTTACTTTTTTTCCATTCAATATTATAATAATGTTCATAAAGTTATATTTCAATTACACTACAATAATAAATGATCAAATTGTTATAGTTACAACTGTAAGAATTGAATATTTAATATAATAGAAGCGAATTAAAAGTGAAGTAGGGTCATTTACATCCATATTAATAATATGATATTACTTTAATAACATTCAGTGTTATAATAATGTTCATAAATTTATATTTCAATTACAATACAATTTCAAATGATCAAATTGTTATAGTTACAACTGTTAGAATTGAATATATAATTTCATAAACGCTATATCAAACAGAATTAGGGCCATTTACATCCATATTTATAATAAGATTTTACTTTTTTTCCATTCAATATTATAATAATGTTCATAAAGTTATATTTCAATTACACTACACTAATAAATGATCAAATTGTTATAGTTAACAACTGTTAGAATTGAATATTTAATATAATAGAAGCTAATTAAAAGTGAAGTATAGACATTTACATCCATATTACTAATATGATTTTTCTTTAATAACATTCAATATTATAATAATGTTCATAAAGTTATATTTCAATTTCACTACAATTATAAATGATCAAATTGTTATAGTTACAACTGTTAGAATTGAATATTTCATATAATAGAAGCTAATTAAAAGTGAAGTAGGGTCATTTACATCCATATTAATAATATGATTTTACTTTAATAAAATTCAATATTATAATAATGTTCATAATGTTATATTTCAATTACACTACAATTATAAATAATCAATTTGTTATAGTTACAACTGTTAGAATTGATTATATAATTTCATAAACTTTAATTCAAACTGAAGTAGGGTCATTTACATCCATATTAATAATATGATTTTACTTTAATAACATTCAGTGTTATAATAATGTTCATGAAGTTATATTTCAATTACACTAAAATAATAAATGATCAAATTGTTATAGTAACAACTGTTAGAATTGAATATTTCATATAATAGAAGCTAATTAAAAGTGAAGTAGGGGCATTTACATCCATATTAATAATATGATTTTACTTTAATAACATTCAATATTATAATAATGTTCATAAAGTTATATTTCAATTACACTACAATTATAAATGATCAATTTATTATAGTTAACGACTGTTAGAATTGAATATTTAATATAATAAAAGCTAATTCAAACTGAAGTAGGGTCATTTACATCCATATTACTAATATGATTTTACTTTAATAACATTCAGTGTTATAATAATGTTCTAAAGTTATATTTCAATTACACTACAATTTTAAATGATCAAATTGTTATAGTAACAACTGTTAGAATTGAATATATAATTTCATAAACGCTATATCAAACAGAATTAGGGCCATTTACATCCATATTTATAATAGATTTTACTTTTTTTCCATTCAATATTATAATAATGTTCATAAAGTTATATTTCAATTACACTACAATAATAAATGATCAAATTGTTATAGTTACAACTGTTAGAATTGAATATTTCATATAATAGAAGCTAATTAAAAGTGAAGTAGGGGCATTTACATCCATATTAAGAATATGATTTTACTTTAATAACATTCAGAGTTATAATAATGTTCATAAAGTTATATTTCAATTACACTACAATTTTAAATGATCAAATTGTTATAGTTACAACTGTTAGAATTGAATATATAATTTCATAAACGCTATATCAAACTGAAGTAGGGTCATTTACAACCATATTTATGATAAGATTTTAATTTTTTCCATTAAATATTATAATAATGTTCAAAAAGTTATATTTCAATTACACTACAATAATAAATGATCAAATTGTTATAGTTACAACTGTTAGAATTGAATTTTTAATATAATAAAAGCTAATTCAAACTAAAGTAGGGTCATTTACTGCCATATTAAAAATATGATTTTGCTTTAATAACATTCAGTGTTATAATAATGTTCATAAGGTTATATTTCAATTACACTACAATAATAAATGATCAAATTGTTATAGTTACAACTGTTAGAATTGAATATTTAATATAATAGAAGCTAATTAAAAGAAGTAGGGTCATTTACATCCATATTACTAATATGATTTTACTTTAATAACATTCAGTGTTATAATAATGTTCATAAAGTTATATTTCAATTACACTACAATTATAAATGATCAATTTGTTATAGTTACAACTGTTAGAATTGAATATTTAATATAATAGAAGCTAATTAAAACTGAAGTAGGGTCATTTACATCCATATTAATAATATGATTTTACTTTAATAACATTCAGTGTTATAATAATGTTCATAAATTTATATTTCAATTACAATACAATTTAAATGATCAAATTGTTATAGTTACAACTGTTAGAATTGAATATATAATTTCATAAACGCTATATCAATCAGAATTAGGGCCATTTACATCCATATTTATAATAAGATTTTACTTTTTTTTCCATTCAATATTATAATAATGTTCATAAAGTTATATTTCAATTACACTACACTAATAAATGATCAAATTGTTATAGTTAACAACTGTTAGAATTGATTATATAATTTCATAAACGTTAATTCAAACTGAAGTAGGGTCATTTACATCCATATTAATAATATGATTTTACTTTAATAACATTCAGTGTTATAATAATGTTCATAAAGTTATATCTCAATTACACTACAATTTTAATTGATCAAATTGTTATAGTTACAACTGTTAGAATTGAATATATAATTTCATAAACGCTATATCAAACAGAATTAGGGCCATTTACATCCATATTTATGATAAGATTTTACTTTATTTTCCATTCAATATTATAATAATGTTCATAAAGTTATATTTCAATTACAATACAATTTTAAATGATCAAATTGTTATAGTAAACAATTTTTAGAATTGAATATATAATTTCATAAACGCTATATCAAACTGAATTAGGGTCCTTTACATACATATCATTAATATGATTTTAATTTAATAACATTCAGTGTTATAATAATGTTCATAAAGTTATATTTCAATTACACTACAATAATAAATGATCAAATTGTTATAGTTAACAACTGTTAGAATTGAATATTTAATATAATAGAAGCTAATTCAAACTGAAGTAGGGTCATTTACAGCCATATTAAAAATATGATTTTACTGTATTAACATTCAGTGTTATAATAATGTTCATAAAGTTATATTTCAATTACACTACAATTATAAATGATCAATTTGTTATAGTTAGAACTGTTAGAACTGGATATATACTATAATAAAAGCTAATTCAAACTGAAGAAGGGACATTAACATCCATATTACTAATATGATTTTCCTTTAATATCATTCAGTATTAGAAAAATGTTCATAAAGTTATATTTCAATTACACTACAATAACAAATGATCAATTTGTTATAGTTAACAACTGTTAGAATTGAATATTTAATATAATAAAAGCTAATTCAAACTGAAGAAGGGTCATTTACATCCAAATTACTAATATGATTTTACTTTAATAACATTCAGTGTTATAATAATGTTCATTAAGTTATATTTCAATTACACTATAATTATAATTGATCAATTTGATATAGTTAACAACTGCTAGAATTGAATATTTAATATAATAGAAGCTAATTAAATGTGAAGTAGGGTCATTTACATCCATATTAATAATATGATTTTACTTTAATAACATTCAGTGTTATAATAATGTTCATAAAGTTATCTTTCAATTACACTACAATTATATATGATAATTTGTTATAGTTACAACTGTTAGAATTGATTATATAATATCATAAACACTATATCAAACTGAATTAGGGTCATTTACATCCATATCATTAATATGATTTTACTTTAATAACATTCAGTGTTATAATAATGTTCATAAAGTTATCTTTCAATTACACTACAATTATATATGATAATTTGTTATAGTTACAACTGTTAGAATTGAATATATAATTTCATAAACGCTATATCAAACAGAATTAGGGCCATTTACATCCATATTTATGATAAGATTTTACTATTTTTTCCATTCAATATTATAATAATGTTCATAAAGTTATATTTCAATTACAATACAATTTTAAATGATCAAATTGTTATAGTAAACAATTTTTAGAATTGAATATATAATTTCATAAACGCTATATCAAACTGAATTAGGGTCATTTACATACATATCATTAATATGATTTTAATTTAATAACATTCAGTGTTATAATAATGTTCATAAAGTTATATTTCAATTACACTACAATTATAAATGATCAATTTGTTATAGTTAACAACTGTTAGAATTGAATATTTAATATAATTAAATCTAATTCAAACTGAAGTAGGGTCATTTACATCCATATTACTAATATGATTTTACTTCAATATTATTCAATATGAAAATAATAATCATAAAGTTATATTTCAATTACACTACAATAATAAATGATCAAATTGTTATAGTTACAACTGTAAGAATTGAATATTTAATATAAGAGAAGCTAATTAAATGTGAAGTAGGGTCATTTACATCCATATTACTAATATGATTTTCCTTTAATAACATTCAGTGTTATAATAATGTTCATAAAGTTATATTTCAATTACACTACAATAATAAATGATCAATTTGTTATAGTTACAACTGTTAGAATTGATTATTTAATATAATAAAAGCTAATTCAAACTGAAGAAGGGTCATTTACATCCATATTACTAATATGATTTTACTTTAATAACATTCAGTGTTATAATAATGTTCATAAAGTTATATTTCAATTACACTACAATAATAAATGATCAATTTGTTTTAGTTAACATTTGTTAGAATTGAATATTTAATATAATAAAAGCTAATTCAAACTGAAGTAGGGTCATTTACAGCCATATTAAAAATATGATTTTACATTAATAACATTCAGTGTTATAATAATGTTCATAAAGTTATATTTCAATTACACTATAATAATAAATGATCAAATTGTTATAGTTACAACTGTTAGAATTGAATATTTCATATAATAGAAGCTAATTAAAAGTGAAGTAGGGTCATTTACATCCATATTTAATATGATTTTACTTTAATAACATTCAGTGTTATAATAATGTTCATAAAGTTATATTTCAATTACACTACAATAATAAATGATCAATTTGTTTTAGTTAACATTTGTTAGAATTGAATATTTAATATAATAAAAGCTAATTCAAACTGAAGTAGGGTCATTTACAGCCATATTAAAAATATGATTTTACATTAATAACATTCAGTGTTATAATAATGTTCATAAAGTTATATTTCAATTACACTATAATAATAAATGATCAAATTGTTATAGTTACAACTGTTAGAATTGAATATTTCATATAATAGAAGCTAATTAAATGTGAAGTAGGGTCATTTACATCCATATTACTAATATGATTTTACTTTAATAACATTCAGTGTTATAATAATGTTCATTAAGTTATATTTCAATTACACTATAATTATAATTGATCAATTTGATATAGTTAACAACTGCTAGAATTGAATATTTAATATAATAGAAGCTAATTAAATGTGAAGTAGGGTCATTTACATCCATATTACTAATATGAATTTCCTTTAATAACATTCAGTGTTATAATAATGTTCATAAAGTTATATTTCAATTACACTACAATTTTAAATGATCAAATTGTTATAGTTAACAATTGTTAGAATTGAATATTTAATATAAGAAAAGCTAATTCAAACTGAAGTAGGGTCATTTACAGCCATATTAAAAATATGATTTTACTTTCATAACATTCAGTGTTATAATAATGTTCATAAAGTTATATTTCAATTACACTACAATTATAAATGATCAATTTGTTATAGTTAGAACTGTTAGAACTGGATATATACTTTAATAAAAGCTAATTCAAACTGAAGAAGGGTCATTAACATCCATATTACTAATATGATTTTCCTTTAATATCATTCAGTATTATAAAAATGTTCATAAAGTTATATTTCAATTACACTACAATTATAAATAATCAATTTGTTACAGTTACAACCGTTAGAACTGGATATATACTATAATAAAAGCTAATTCAAACTGAAGTAGGGTCATTTACATGCATATTACTAATATGATTTTAGTTTAATAACATTCAGTGTTATAATAATGTTCATAAAGTTATATTTCAATTACACTACAATTTTAAATGATCAAATTGTTATAGTTACAACTGTTAGAATTGATTATATAATTTCATAAACGCTATATCAAACAGAATTAGGGCCATTTACATCCATATTTATGATAAGATTTTACTATTTTTTCCATTCAATATTATAATTATGTTCATAAAGTTATATTTCAATTACAATACAATTTTAAATGATCAAATTGTTATAGTTACATCTGTTAAAATTGAATATATAATTTCATAAACGCTATATCAAACAGAATTAGGGCCATTTACATCTATATTACTAATATGATTTTACTTCAATATTATTCAATATAAAAATAATGTTCATAAAGTTATATTTCAATTACACTACAATAATAAATGATCAAATTGTTATAGTTAACAACTGTTAGAATTGAATATTTAATATAATAGAAGCTAATTCAAACTGTAGTAGGATCATTTACAGCCATATTAAAAATATGATTTTACTGTAATAACATTCAGTGTTATAATAATGTTCATAAAGTTATATTTCAATTACACTACAATAATAAATGATCAATTTGTTATAGTTACAACTGTTAGAATTGATTATTTAATATAATAAAAGCTAATTCAAACTGAAGAAGGGTCATTTACATCCAAATGACTAATATGATTTTACTTTAATAACATTCAGTGTTATAATAATGTTCACAAAGTTATAATTCAATTACACTACAATAATAAATGATCAATTTTTTACAGTTACAACTGTTAGAATTGAATATTTAATATAATAAAAGCTAATTCAAACTGAAGAAGGTCATTTACATCCAAATGACTAATATGATTTTACTTTAATAACATTCAGTGTTATAATAATGTTCATAAAGTTATATTTCAATTACACTATAATTATAAATGATCAATTTGATATAGTTAACAATTGCTAGAATTGAATATTTAATTTAATAGAAGCTAATTAAATGTGAAGTAGGGTCATTTACAATCATATTACTAATATGATTTTCCTTTAATAACATTCAGTGTTATAATAATGTTCATAAAGTTATATTTCAATTACACTACAATTATATATGATAATTTGTTATAGTTACAACTGTTAGAATTGAATATATAATTTCATAAACGCTATATCAAACAGAATTAGGGCCATTTACATCCATATTTATGATATGATTTTACTTTAATAACATTCAGTATTATAATAATGTTTATAAAGTTCTATATCAATTACACTACAATAATAAATGATCAAATTGTTATAGTTAACAACTGTTAGAATTGAATATATAATTTCATAAACGCTATATCAAACTGAAGTAGGGTCATTTACAACCATATTTATGATAAGATTTTAATTTTTTCCATTAAATATTATAATAATGTTCAAAAAGTTATATTTCAATTACACTACAATAATAAATGATCAAATTGTTATAGTTACAACTGTTAGAATTGAATTTTTAATATAATAAAAGCTAATTCAAACTAAAGTAGGGTCATTTACTGCATATTAAAAATATGATTTTACTTTAATAACATTCAGTGTTATAATAATGTTCATAAGGTTATATTTCAATTACACTACAATAATAAATGATCAAATTGTTATAGTTACAACTGTTAGAATTGAATATTTAATATAATAGAAGCTAATTAAAAGTGAAGTAGGGTCATTTACATCCATATTAATAATATGATTTTAATTTAATAACATTCAGTGTTATAATAATGTTCATAAAGTTATATTTCAATTACACTACAATTATAAATGATCAATTTGTTATAGTTAGAACTGTTAGAACTGGATATATACTTTAATAAAAGCTAATTCAAACTGAAGAAGGGTCATTAACATCCATATTACTAATATGATTTTCCTTTAATAACATTCAGTATTATAAAAATGTTCATAAACTTATATTTCAATTACACTACAATAACAAATGATCAATTTGTTATAGTTAACAACTGTTAGAATTGAATATTTAATATAATAGAAGCTAATTAAAAGTGAAGTAGGGTCATTTACATCCATATTAATAATATGATTTTACTTTAATAAAATTCAATATTATAATAATGTTCATAATGTTATATTTCAATTACACTACAATTATAAATAATCAATTTGTTATAGTTACAACTGTTAGAATTGATTATATAATTTCATAAACTTTAATTCAAACTGAAGTAGGGTCATTTACATCCATATTAATAATATGATTTTACTTTAATAACATTCAGTGTTATAATAATGTTCATAAATTTATATTTCAATTACACTTCAATTATAAATGATCAATTTGATATAGTTAACAACTGCTAGAATTGAATATTTAATATAATAGAAGCTAATTAAATGTGAAGTAGGGTAATTTACATCCATATTACTAATATGATTTTCCTTTAATAACATTCAGTGTTATAATAATGTTCATAAAGTTATATTTCAATTACACTACAATTTTAAATGATCAATTTGTTATAGTTACAACTGTTAGAATTGATTATATTATTTCATAAACGCTATATCAAACTGAATTAGGGTCATTTACATCCATATTTATGATAAGATTTTACTTTTTTTTCCATTCAATATTATAATAATGTTCATAAAGTTATATTTCAATTTCACTACAATAATAAATGATCAATTTGTTATAGTTAACAACTGTTAGAATTGAATATTTAATATAATAGAAGCGAATTAAAAGTGAAGTAGGGTCATTTACATCCATATTAATAATATGATTTTACTTTAATAACATTCAGTGTTATAATAATGTTCATAAAGTTATCTTTCAATTACACTACAATTATATATGATAATTTGTTATAGTTACAACTGTTAGAATTGATTATATAATTTCATAAACGCTATATCAAACAGAATTAGGGCCATTTACATCCATATTAATAATATGATTTTACTTTAATAACATTCAGTGTTATAATAATGTTCATGAAGTTATATTTCAATTACACTAAAATAATAAATGATCAAATTGTTATAGTAACAACTGTTAGAATTGAATATTTCATATAATAGAAGCTAATTAAAAGTGAAGTAGGGGCATTTACATCCATATTAATAATATGATATTACTTTAATAACATTCAATATTATAATAATGTTCATAAAGTTATATTTCAATTACACTACAATTATAAATGATCAATTTATTATAGTTAACGACTGTTAAAATTGAATATTTAATATAATAAAAGCTAATTCAAACTGAAGTAGGGTCATTTACATCCATATTACTAATATGATTTTACTTTAATAACATTAAGTGTTATAATAATGTTCATAAAGTTATATTTCAATTACACTACAATTTTAAATGATCAAATTGTTATAGTAACAACTGTTAGAATTGAATATATAATTTCATAAACGCTATATCAAACAGAATTAGGGCCATTTACATCCATATTTATGATAAGATTTTACTTTATTTTCCATTCAATATTATAATAATGTTCATAAAGTTATATTTCAATTACACTACAATTATAAATAATCAATTTGTTATAGTTACAACTGTTAGAATTGATTATATAATTTCATAAACACTATATCAAACTGAATTAGGGTCATTTACATCCATATCATTAATATGATTTTACTTTAATAACATTCAGTGTTATAATAATGTTCATAAAGTTATATTTCAATTACACTACAATTTTAATTGATCAAATTGTTATAGTTACAACTGTTAGAATTGAATATATAATTTCATAAACGCTATATCAAACTGAAGTAGGGTCATTTACAACCATATTTATGATAAGATTTTAATTTTTTCCATTAAATATTATAATAATGTTCAAAAAGTTATATTTCAATTACACTACAATAATAAATGATCAAATTGTTATAGTTACAACTGTTAGAATTGAATTTTTAATATAATAAAAGCTAATTCAAACTAAAGTAGGGTCATTTACTGCCATATTAAAAATATGATTTTACTTTAATAACATTCAGTGTTATAATAATGTTCATAAGGTTATATTTCAATTACACTACAATAATAAATGATCAAATTGTTATAGTTACAACTGTAAGAATTGAATATTTAATATAATAGAAGCTAATTAAAAGTGAAGTAGGGTCATTTACATCCATATTAATAATATGATTTTACTTTAATAACATTCAGTGTTATAATAATGTTCATAAATTTATATTTCA
>VYZN01001502.1:16951-31978 GCA_009761285.1 Aphis glycines
ATATGTTAAAAATTAAAAATTGAAATAATCATTAATGTTTTTTTTTATTAAGGATCATTATATAATATATGAGGTATATTATAGATTTTATAAATTTGAAATTGAATGTAATGTGTCTAGTTTCATGTTATAGAAATGAAATTATGTATCATAAATTAGCAAATCATTAATGAAAATGTCATATTTACCATATTTTAGAAAATTAAAAATTGCAAATAAGTGTTGATTTTTTATTTTATTTAGGATGATTATTTTATTAAATGGGGTATATTACACTTTTTATAAATTTGAAATTGAATGTAATGTGTATAGTTTCATGTGTTAGAATAGAAATTATATGTCTTAAATTAGCAAATCATTAATGAAAATGTCATATTTACCATATGTTTATAATTAAAAATTGCAAATAAGTATTGATTTTTTTTTTTATTTAGGATGATTATTTTATTAAATGGGGTAGATTACACTTTTTATAAATTTGAAATTGAATGTAATGTGTATAGTTTCATGTGTTAGAATAGAAATTATATGTCTTAAATTAGCAAATCATTAATGAAAATGTCATATTTACCATATTTTAATAATTAAAAAATGCAAATAAGTGTTGATTTTTTTTTTTATTTAGGATGATTATTTTATTAAATGGGGTATATTACAATTTTTCTAAATTTTAAAATGAATCTTATGTGTATAGTTTCATGTTATAGAAATGAAATTATATGTCTTAAATTAGCAAATACTTCTTGAAGTTGTCATATTTACCAATATGTAAAAATTTAAACATGGAATAATTATTAATGTTTTTTTTTATTAAGGAACATTATATAATATATGAGGTATATTATAGATTTATAAATTTGAAATTGAATGTAATGTGTCTAGTTTCATGTGTTAGAATAGAAATTATATGTGTTAAATTAGCAAATCATTTATGAAAATGTCATATTTACCATGTGTTAAAAATTCTAAAATTGAAAAGAAGAATTAATTTTTTTATTTAGGATCATTATTTTTTGCAATAAGGTATATTATACTTTTTCTAAATTTTAAAATGAATCTAATGTGTATAGTTTCATGTGTTAGAATAGAAATTATATGTGTTAAATTAGCAAATACTTCTTGAAGTTGTCATATTTACCAACATGTTAATAATTAAAAATTGAAATAATTATTAATGTTTTTTTATATTAAGGATCATTATATAATATATGAGGTATATTATAGTTTTTATAAATTTGAAATTGAATGTAATGTGTCTAGTTTCATGTTATAGAAATGAAATTATATATCATAAATCAGCAAATCATTAATAAAAATTTCATATTTACCATATGTTAATATTTAAAAATTGCAAATAAGTATTGATTTTTTTTTTTATTAAGGATGATTATTTTATTAAATGGGGTATATTACACTTTTTCTAAATTTTAAAATGAATCTAATGTGTATAGTTTCATGTGTTAGAATAGAAATAATATGTCTTAAATTAGCAAATCATTTATGAAAATGTCATATTTACCATATGTTAATAATTAAAAATTGCAAACAAGTATTGATTTTTTTTTTATTTATGATCATTATTTTATTAAATGGGGAATATTACAATTTTTCTAAATTTTAAAATGAATCTAATGTGTATAGTTTCATGTGTTAGAATAGAAATTATATGTGTTAAATTAGCAAATACTTCTTGAAGTTGTCATATTTACCAATATGTAAAAATTTAAACATGAAATAATTATTAATGTTTCTTTATATTAAGGATCATTATATAATATATGAGGTATATTACACTTTTTATAAATTTGAAATTGAATGTAATGTGTCTAGTTTCATGTTATAGAAATGAAATTATATATCTTAAATTAGCAAATCATTTATGAAAATGTCATATTTACCATATGTTAATAATTAAAAATTGCAAACAAGTATTGTTTTTTTTTTTTATTTATGATCATTATTTTATGCAATGAGGTATATAATACTTTTTCTAAAATTTAATATGAATCTAATGTGTCTAGTTTCATGTGTTAGAATAGAAATTATATGTGTTAAATTACCAAATACTTCTTGAAGTTGTCATATTTACCACTATGTTAATAATTAAAAATTGAAATAATCATTAATGTTTTTTATTGTAAGGAACATTATATAATATATGAGGTATATTATAGTTTTTATAAATTTGAAATTGAATGTAATGTGTCTAGTTTCATGTTATAGAAATGAAATCATATATCATAAATTAGCAAATCATTAATGAATATGTCATATTTACCATATGTTAATAATTAAAAATTGCAAATAAGTATTGATTTTTTTTTTTATTTAGGATGGTTATTTTATTAAATGGGGTATATTCCCCTTTTTTAAATTTGAAATTGAATGTAATGTGTCTAGTTTCATGTTATAGAAATGAAATTATATACCATAAATTAGCAAATTATTAATGAAAATGTCATATTTACCATATGTCAATAATTAAAAATTGCAAATAAGTATTGATTTTTATTTTTATTTAGGATGATTATTTTATTAAATGGGGTATATTACACTTTTTATAAATTTGAAATGGAATGTAATGTGTCTAGTTTCATGTTATAGAAATGAAATTATATGTCTTAAATTAGCAAATCATTAATGAAAATGTCATATTTACCATATTTTAATAATTAAAAAATGCAAATAAGTGTTGATTTTTTTTTTTATTTAGGATGATTATTTTATTAAATGGGGTATATTACAATTTTTCTAAATTTTAAAATGAATCTTATGTGTATAGTTTCATGTTATAGAAATGAAATTATATGTCTTAAATTAGCAAATCATTAATGAATTAGGCATATTATCACAGGTATTCATAACTAAGGTTGTTGAATAATGATCGTTTTCAAGGGATTTGATAAAGGCAATATTCAAATATTCTTGTGATTTGCTAAGTGAGAGTGTGAATTGTCCGATCAATAGTATCTTAGAGTTCCCTTATCACATATTTATAATAAATTACTGAAAATAAGAATTAATTTTTTTTTTATTTAGGATCATTATTTTATGCAATAAGGTATATTATACTTTTTCTAAATTTTAAAATGAATCTAAAGTGTATAGTTTCATGTGTTAGAATAGAAATTGTATGTGTTAAATTAGCAAATACTTCTTGAAGTTGTCATATTTACCAACATGTTAATAATTAAAAATTGAAATAATTATTAATGTTTTTTTATATTAAGGATCATTATATAATATATGAGGTATATTATAGTTTTTATAAATTTGAAATTGAATGTAATGTGTCTAGTTTCATGTTATAGAAATGAAATTATATATCTTAAATTAGCAAATCATTTATAAAAATGTCATATTTACCATATGTTAATAATTAAAAATTGCAAATAAGTATTGATTTTTTTTTTTAATTAGGATGATTATTTTATTAAATGGGTTATATTACACTTTTTATAAATTTTAAAATGAATCTAATGTGTATAGTTTCATATGTTAGAATAGAAATTATATGTGTTAAATTAGCAAATACTTCTTGAAGTTGTCATATTTACCAATATGTTAATAATTAAAAATTGAAATAATCATTAATGTTTTTTTATATTAAGGATCATTTTATAATATATGAGGTATATTATAGTTTTTATAAATTTGAAATTGAATGTAATGTGTCTAGTTTCATGTTATAGAAATGAAATTATATGTCTTAAATTAGCTTATCATTAATGAAAATGTCATATTTACCAACATGTTAATAATTCAAAATTGAAATAACTATTAATGTTTTTTTTTATTAAGGATCAATATATAATATATGAGGTATATTATAGTTTTTATAAATTTGAATGTGAATCTAATGTGTCTATTTCCTGTTATAGAAATGAAATAATATATCATAAATTAGCAAATCATTAATGAAAATGTCATATTTACCATATGTTAATAATTAAAAATTGTAAATAAGTATTGATTTTTTTTTTTAATTATAATCATTATTTTATTAAATGGGGTATATTACAATTTTTCCAAATTTTAAAATGAATCTTATGTGTATATTTTCATGTTATAGAAATGAAATTATATGTCTTAAATTAGCAAATCATTAATGAAGTAGGCATATTTACACAGGTATTCATAACTAAGGTTGTTGAATAATGATCGTTTTCAAGGGGTTTGATATAGGCAATATTCAAATATTTTTGTGATTTGCTATGTGAGTGTGTGAATTGTCCGATCAATAGTATCTTACAGTTCCCTTATCACATATTTATAATAAATTACTGAAAATAAGAATTAATTTTTTTTTTATTTAGGATCATTATTTTATGCAATTAGGTATATTATACTTTTTATAAATTTGAAAGTGAATCTAATGTGTCTTTTTTCATTTTATAGAAATGAAATTATTTGTCTTAAATAAGCAAATCATTAATGAAAATGTCATGTTTACCATATGTTAATAATTAAAAATTGCAAATAAGTATTGATTTTTTTTTTTATTTAGGATGATTATTTTATTAAATGGGGTATATTACACTTTTTATAAATTTTAATATGAATCTAATGTGTATAGTTTCATGTGTTAGAATAGAAATAATATGTCTTAAATTAGCAAATCATTTATGAAAATGTCATATTTACCATATGTTAATAATTATAAATTGCAAACAAGTATTGATTTTTTTTTTTATTTGTGATCATTATTTTATTAAATGGGGTATATTACAATGTTTCTAAATTTTAAAATGAATCTAATGTGTCTAGTTTCATGTGTTAGAATAGAAATTATATGTCTTAAATTAGCAAATCATTAATGAAAATATCATATTTAACATATGTTTATAATTAAAAATTGAAATAATTATTAATGTTTTTTTATATTAAGGATCATTATATAATATATGAGGTATATTATAGTTTTTATAAATTTGAAATTGAATAGTTAAATGTGTCTTAGGTATTCATGTTTATAGAAAATGAAATTATATGTCTTAAATTAGCAAATCATTAATGAAGTAGGCATATTAACACAGGTATTCATAACTAAGGTTGTTGAATAATGATCGTTTTCAAGGGGTTTGATATAGGCAATATTCAAATATTTTTTTGATTTGCTATGTGAGTGTGTGAATTGTCAGATCAATAGTATCTTAGAGTTCCCTTATCACATATTTATAATAAATTACTGAAAATAAGAATTAATTTTTTTTTTATTTAGGATCATTATTTTAAGCAATGGGGTATATAATACTTTTTCTAAAATTTAAAATGAATTTTATGTGTCTAGTTTCATGTGTTAGAATAGAAATTATATGTGTTAAATTAGCAAATACTTCTTGAAGTTGTCATATTTACCAATATATTAATAATTAAAAATTGAAATAATCATTAATGTTTTTTTTTATTAAGGATCATTATATAATATATGAGGTATATTATAGATTTTATAAATTTAAAATGAATTTAATGTTTCTAGTTTCATGTGTTAGAATAGAAATTATATGTCTTAAATTAGCAAATCATTTATGAAAATGTCATATTTACCATATGTTAATAATTAAAAATTGCAAACAAGTATTGATTTTTTTTTTATTTATGATCATTATTTTATTAAATGGGGTATATTACAATTTTTCTAAATTTTAAAATGAATCTTATGTGTCTAGTTTCATGTGTTAGAATAGAAATTGTATGTGTTAAATTAGCAAATACTTCTTGAAGTTGTCATATTTACCAATATGTTAATAATTAAAAATTGTAATAATCATTAATGTTTTTTTTTATTAAGGATCATTATATAATATATGAGGTATATTATAGTTTTTATAAATTTGAAATTGAATGTAATGTGTCTAGTTTCATGTTATAGAAATGAAATTATATATCTTAAATTAGCAAATCATTTATAAAAATGTCATATTTACCATATGTTAATAATTAAAAATTGCAAATAAGTATTGATTTTTTTTTTTAATTAGGATGATTATTTTATTAAATGGGTTATATTACACTTTTTATAAATTTTAAAATGAATCTAATGTGTATAGTTTCATATGTTAGAATAGAAATTATATGTGTTAAATTAGCAAATACTTCTTGAAGTTGTCATATTTACCAATATGTTAATAATTAAAAATTGAAATAATCATTAATGTTTTTTTATATTAAGGATCATTTTATAATATATGAGGTATATTATAGTTTTTATAAATTTGAAATTGAATGTAATGTGTCTAGTTTCATGTTATAGAAATGAAATTATATGTCTTAAATTAGCTTATCATTAATGAAAATGTCATATTTACCAACATGTTAATAATTCAAAATTGAAATAACTATTAATGTTTTTTTTTATTAAGGATCAATATATAATATATGAGGTATATTATAGTTTTTATAAATTTGAATGTGAATCTAATGTGTCTATTTCCTGTTATAGAAATGAAATAATATATCATAAATTAGCAAATCATTAATGAAAATGTCATATTTACCATATGTTAATAATTAAAAATTGTAAATAAGTATTGAAATTTTTTTTTATTTAGGATGATTATTTTATTAAATGGGGTATATTACACTTTTTATAAGTTTGAAATTGAAAATAATGTGTCTAGTTTCATGTTATAGAAATGAAATTATATGTCTTAAATTAGCAAATCATTAATGAAAATGTCATATTTACCATGTGTTAAAAATTCTAAAATTGAAAAGAAGAATTAATTTTTTTATTTAGGATCATTATTTTATGCAATAAGGTATATTATACTTTTTCTAAATTTTAAAATGAATGTAATGTGTATAGTTTCATGTGTTAGAATAGAAATTATATGTGTTAAATTAGCAAATACTTCTTGAAGTTGTCATATTTACCAATATGTTAAAAATTAAAAATTGAAATAATTATTAATGTTTTTTTTTATTAAGGATCATTATATAATATATGAGGTATATTATAGTTTTTATAAATTTGAAATTGAATGTAATGTGTCTAGTTTCATGTTATAGAAATGAAATTATATATCATAAATCAGCAAATCATTAATAAAAATGTCATATTTACCATATGTTAATAATTAAAAATTGCAAATAAGTATTGATTTTTTTTTTTATTTAGGATGATTATTTTATTAAATGGGGTATATTACACTTTTTATAAATTTGAAATTGAATGTAATGTGTATAGTTTCATGTTATAGAAATGAAATTATATGTCTTAAATTAGCAAATCATTAATGAAAATGTCATATTTACCATATTTAATAATTAAAAATTGCAAATAAGTGTTGATTTTTTTTTTTATTTAGGATGATTATTTTATTAAATGGGGTATATTACACTTTTTATAAATTTGAAATTGAATGTAATGTGTCTAGTTTCATGTTATAGAAATGAAATTATATGTCTTAAATTAGCAAATCATTAATGAAGTAGGCATAATATCACAGGTATTCATAACTAAGTTTGTTTAATAATGATCGTTTTCAAGGGGTTTGATATAGGCAATATTCAAATATTTTTGTGTTTTGCTATGTGAGTGTGTGAATTGTCTGATCAATAGTATCTTAGAGTTCCCTTATCACATATTTATAATAAATTACTGAAAATAAAAATTAATTTTTTTTTTATTTAGGATCATTATTTTATGCAATAAGGTATATTATACTTTTTCTAAATTTTAAAATGAATCTAAAGTGTATAGTTTCATGTGTTAGAATAGAAATTGTATGTGTTAAATTAGCAAATACTTCTTGAAGTTGTCATATTTACCAACATGTTAATAATTAAAAATTGAAATAATTATTAATGTTTTTTTATATTAAGGATCATTATATAATATATGAGGTATATTATAGTTTTTATAAATTTGAAATTGAATGTAATGTGTCTAGTTTCATGTTATAGAAATGAAATTATATGTCTTAAATTAGCTTATCATTAATGAAAATGTCATATTTACCAACATGTTAATAATTCAAAATTGAAATAACTATTAATGTTTTTTTTTATTAAGGATCAATATATAATATATGAGGTATATTATAGTTTTTATAAATTTGAAATTGAATGTAATGTGTCAAGTTTCATGTTATAGAAATGAAATTATATATCATAAATCAGCAAATCATTAATAAAAATGTCATATTTACCATATGTTAATATTTAAAAATTGCAAATAAGTATTGATTTTTTTTTTTATTTAGGATGATTATTTTATTAAATGGGGTATATCACACTTTTTCCAAATTTTAAAATGAATCTTATGTGTATAGTTTCATGTTATAGAAATGAAATTATATGTCTTAAATTAGCAAATCATTAATGAAAATGTCATATTTACCAACATGTTAATAATTAAAAATTGCAAATAAGTGTTGATTTTTTTTTTTATTTAGGATGATTATTTTATTAAATGGGGTATATTACACTTCTTATAAATTTGAAATTGAATGTAATGTGTCTAGTTTCATGTTATAGAAATGAAATTATATGTCTTAAATTAGCAAATCATTAATGAAGTAGGCATATTATCACAGGTATTCATAACTAAGTTTGTTTAATAATGATCGTTTTCAAGGGGTTTGATATAGGCAATATTCAAATATTTTGTGTTTTGCTTTGTGAGTGTGTGAATTGTCTGATCAATAGTATCTTAGAGTTCCCTTATCACATATTTATAATAAATTACTGAAAATAAAAATTAATTTTTTTTTTATTTAGGATCATTATTTTATGCAATATGGTATATTATACTTTTTCTAAATTTTAAAATGAATCTAATGTGTATAGTTTCATGTGTTAGAATAGAAATTATATGTCTTAAATTAGCATATCATTAATAAAAATGTCATATTTACCAATATGTTAAAAATTAAAAATTGAAATAATCATTAATGTTTTTTTTTATTAAGGATCATTATATAATATATGAGGTATATTATAGTTTTTATAAATTTGAAATTGAATGTAATGTGTCTAGTTTCATGTTATAGAAATGAAATCATATATCATAAATTAGCAAATCATTAATGAATATGTCATATTTACCATATGTTAATAATTAAAAATTGCAAATAAGTATTGATTTTTTTTTTTATTTAGGATGGTTATTTTATTAAATGGGGTATATTCCTTTTTTTTAAATTTGAAATTGAATGTAATGTGTCTAGTTTCATGTTATACAAATGAAATTATATACCATAAATTAGCAAATTATTAATGAAAATGTCATATTTACCATATGTCAATAATTAAAAATTGCAAATAAGTATTGATTTTTTTTTTTATTTAGGATGATTATTTTATTAAATGGGTTATATTACACTTTTTATAAATTTTAAAATGAATCTAATGTGTATAGTTTCATATGTTAGAATAGAAATTATATGTGTTAAATTAGCAAATACTTCTTGAAGTTGTCATATTTACCAATATGTTAAAAATTAAAAATTGAAATAATTATTAATGTTTTTTTTTATTAAGGATCATTATATAATATATGAGGTATATTATAGTTTTTATAAATTTGAAATTGAATGTAATGTGTCTAGTTTCATGTTATAGAAATGAAATTATATGTCTTAAATTAGCAAATCATTTATGAAAATGTCATATTTACCATATTTTAAAAATTAAAAATTGCAAATAAGTGTTGATTTTTTTTTTTTTTTAGGATGATTATTTTATTAAATGGGGTATATTACACTTTTTATAAATTTGAAATGGAATGTAATGTGTCTAGTTTCATGTTATAGAAATGAAATTATATGTCTTAAATTATCAAATCATTAATGAAAATGTCATATTTACCAACATGTTAATAATTCAAAATTGAAATAATTATTAATGTTTTTTTTTATTAAGGATCAATATATAATATATGAGGTATATTATAGTTTATATAAATTTGAATGTGAATCTAATGTGTCTATTTCCTGTTATAGAAATGAAATTATATATCATAAATTAGCAAATCATTAATGAAAATGTCATATTTACCATATGTTAATAATTAATTGAAATAATCATTAATGTTTTTTTTTATTAAGGATCATTATATAATATATGAGGTATATTATAGATTTTATAAATTTAAAATGAATTTAATGTGTCTAGTTTCATGTGTTAGAATAGAAATTATATGTCTTAAATTAGCAAATCATTAATAAAAATGTCATATTTACCAAATGTTAATAATTAAAAATTGCAAATAAGTATTGATTTTTCTTTTTATTTTGGATGATTATTTTATTAAATGGGGTATATTACACTTTTTCTAAATTTTAATATGAATCTAATGTGTATAGTTTCATGTGTTAGAATAGAAATAATATGTCTTAAATTAGCAAATCATTTATGAAAATGTCATATTTACCATATGTTAATAATTAAAAGTTGCAAACAAGTATAGATTTTTTTTTTTATTTATGATCATTATTTTATTAAATGGGGTACAATACAATTTTTCTAAATTTTAAAATAAATCTTATGTGTATAGTTTCATGTTATAGAAATGAAATTATATGTCTTAAATTAGCAAATCATTAATGAAGTAGGCATATTAACACAGGTATTCATAACTAAGATTGTTGAATAATGATCGTTTTCAAGGGGTTTGATATAGGCAATATTCAAATATTTTTGTGATTTGCTATGTGAGTGTGTGAATTGTCCGATCAATAGTATCTTACAGTTCCCTTATCACATATTTATAATAAATTACTGAAAATAAGAATTAATTTTTTTTTTATTTAGGATCATTATTTTATGCAATTAGGTATATTATACTTTTTATAAATTTGAAAGTGAATCTAATGTGTCTTTTTTCATTTTATAGAAATGAAATTATTTGTCTTAAATAAGCAAATCATTAATGAAAATGTCATGTTTACCATATGTTAATAATTAAAAATTGCAAATAAGTATTGATTTTTTTTTTTATTAAGGATCATTATATAATAAATGAGGTATATCATAGTTTTTATAAATTTGAAATTGAATGTAATGTGTCTAGTTTCATGTTATAGAAATGAAATTATATATCATAAATTAACAAATCATTAATGAAAATGTCATATTTACCATATGTTAATAATTAAAAAATGCAAAGAAGTATTGATTTTTTTTTTATTTAGGATGATTATTTTATTAAATGGGGTATATCACACTTTTTCTAAATTTTAAAATGAATCTAATGTGTATAGTTTCATGTGTTAGAATAGAAATTATATGTCTTATATTAGCAAATCATTAATGAAAATGTCATATTTACCATATTTTAAAAATTAAAAATTGCAAATAAGTGTTGATTTTTTTTTTTATTTAGGATGATTATTTTATTAAATGGGGGATATTACACTTTTTATAAATTTGAAATTGAATGTAATGTGTCTAGTTTCATGTTATAGAAATGAAATTATATATCATAAATTAGCAAATCATTAATGAATATGTCATATTTACCATATTTTAGAAAATTAAAAATTGCAAATAAGTGTTGATTTTTTATTTTATTTAGGATGATTATTTTATTAAATGGGGTATATTACACTTTTTCTAAATTTTAAAATGAATCTAATGTGTATAGTTTCATGTGTTAGAATAGAAATATTATGTCTTAAATTAGCAAATCATTTATGAAAATGTCATATTTACCATATGTTAATAATTAAAAATTGCAAACAAGTATTGATTTTTTTTTTATTTATGATCATTATTTTATTAAATGGGGAATATTACAATTTTTCTAAATTTTAAAATGAATCTAATGTGTATAGTTTCATGTGTTAGAATAGAAATTATATGTCTTAAATTAGCAAATCATTAATGAAAATGTCATATTTACCATATGTTAATAATTAAAAATTGCAAATAAGTATTTATGTTTTTTTTTATTAAGGATCATTATATAATATATGAGGTATATTATAGTTTTTATAAATTTGAAATTGAATGTAATGTGTCTAGTTTCATGTTATAGAAATGAAATTATATGTCTTAAATTATCAAATCATTAATGAAAATGTCATATTTACCAACATGTTAATAATTAAAAATTGCAAATAAGTGTTGATTTTTTTTTTTTATTTAGGATGATTATTTTATTAAATGGGGTATATTACACTTTTTATAAATTTGAAATTGAATGTAATGTGTCTAGTTTCATGTTATAGAAATGAAATTATATGTCTTAAATTAACAAATCATTAATGAAGTAGGCATATTATCACAGGTATTCATAACTAAGTTTGTTTAATAATGATCGTTTTCAAGGGGTTTGATATAGGCAATATTCAAATATTTTGTGTTTTGCTATGTGAGTGTGTGAATTGTCTGATCAATAGTATCTTAGAGTTCCCTTATCCCATATTTATAATAAATTACTGAAAATAAGAATTAATTTTTTTTTTATTTAGGATCATTATTTTATGCAATGAGGTATATAATACTTTTTCTAAAATTTAAAATGAATCTAATGTGTCTAGTTTCATGTGTTAGAATAGAAAGTATATGTGTTAAATTAGCAAATCATTTATGAAAATGTCATATTTACCATGTGTTAAAAATTCTAAAGTTGAAAAGAAGAATTAATTTTTTTATTTAGGATCATTATTTTATGCAATAAGGTATAATATACATTTTCTAAATTTTAAAATGAATCTAATGTGTATAGTTTCATGTGTTAGAATAGAAATTATATGTGTTAAATTAGCAAATACTTCTTGAAGTTGTCATATTTACCATATTTTAAAAATTAAAAATTGCAAATAATTGTTGATTTTTTTTTTTATTTAGGATGATTTTTTTATTAAATGGGGTATATTACACTTTTTATAAATTTGAAATTGAATGTAATGTGTATAGTTTCATGTGTTAGAATAGAAATTATATGTGTTAAATTAGCAAATCATTAATGAAAATGTCATATTTACCATATTTAAAAAATTAAAAATTGAAATAATCATTAATGTTTTTTTTATTAAGGAACATTATATAATATATGAGGTATATTATAGTTTTTATAAATTTGAAATTGAATATAATGTGTCTAGTTTCATGTGTTAGAATAGAAAGTATATGTGTTAAATTAGCAAATCATTTATGAAAATGTCATATTTACCATGTGTTAAAAATTCTAAAATTGAAAAGAAGAATTAATTTTTTATTTAGGATCATTATTTTATGCAATAAGGTATATTATACTTTTTCTAAATTTTAAAATGAATCTAATGTGTATAGTTTCATGTGTTAGAATAGAAATTATATGTCTTAAATTAGCAAATCATTTATGAAAATGTCATATTTACCATATGTTAAAAATTAAAAATTGCAGAAAATATTGATTTTTTTTTTTATTTATGATCGTTATTTTATTAAATGGGGTATATTACAATTTTTTTATAAATTTGAAATTGAATGTAATGTGTCTAGTTTCATGTTATAGAAATGAAATTATGTCTTAA
Source organism: Aphis glycines (assembly GCA_009761285.1). Taxonomy (NCBI): domain Eukaryota; kingdom Metazoa; phylum Arthropoda; class Insecta; order Hemiptera; family Aphididae; genus Aphis; species Aphis glycines. The sequence goes on from VYZN01001502.1 coordinate 30,418, forward strand.
ATTAGCAAATCATTAATGAAGTAGGCATATTATCACAGGTATTCATAACTAAGTTTGTTTAATAATGATCGTTTTCAAGGGGTTTGATATAGGCAATATTCAAATATTTTGTGTTTTGCTATGTGAGTGTGTGAATTGTCTGATTACTAGTATCTTAGAGTTCCCTTATCACATATTTATAATAAATTACTGAAAATAAAAATTAATTTTTTTTTTATTTAGGATCATTATTTTATGCAATATGGTATATTATACTTTTTCTAAATTTTAAAATGAATCTAATGTGTATAGTTTCATGTGTTAGAATAGAAATTATATGTCTTAAATTAGCATATCATTAATAAAAATGTCATATTTACCAATATGTTAAAAATTAAAAATTGAAATAATCATTAATGTTTTTTTTTATTAAGGATCATTATATAATATATGAGGTATATTATAGTTTTTATAAATTTGAAATTGAATGTAATGTGTCTAGTTTCATGTTATAGAAATGAAATTATATATCATAAATCAGCAAATCATTAATAAAAATTTCATATTTACCATATGTTAATATTTAAAAATTGCAAATAAGTATTGATTTTTTTTTTTATTAAGGATGATTATTTTATTAAATGGGGAATATTACAATTTTTCTAAATTTTAAAATGAATCTAATGTGTATAGTTTCATGTGTTAGAATAGAAATTATATGTGTTAAATTAGCAAATCATTAATGAAAATGTCATATTTACCATATTTTAATAATTAAAAATTGCAAATAAGTGTTGATTTTTTTTTTTATTTAGGATGATTATTTTATTAAATGGGGTATATTACACTTTTTATAAATTTGAAATGGAATGTAATGTGTCTAGTTTCATGTTATAGAAATGAAATTATATGTCTTAAATTAGCATAGCATTAATGAAAATGTCATATTTACCAACATGTTAATAATTAAAAATTGCAAATAAGTGTTGATTTTTTTTTTATTTAGGATGATTATTTTATTAAATGGGGTATATTACACTTTTTATAAATTTGAAATGGATTGTAATGTGTCTAGTTTCATGTTATAGAAATGAAATTATATGTCTTAAATTAGCAAATCATTAATGAAGTAGGCATATTATTACAGGTATTCATAACTAAGTTTGTTTAATAATGATCGTTTTCAAGGGGTTTGATATAGGCAATATTCAAATATTTTTGTGTTTTGCTATGTGAGTGTGTGAATTGTCTGATCAATAGTATCTTAGAGTTCCCTTATCACATATTTATAATAAATTACTGAAAATAAAAATTAATTTTTTTTTTATTTAGGATCATTATTTTATGCAATATGGTATATTATACTTTTTCTAAATTTTAAAATGAATCTAATGTGTATAGTTTCATGTGTTAGAATAGAAATTATATGTCTTAAATTAGCAAATACTTCTTGAAGTTGTCATATTTACCAATATGTTAATAATTAAAAATTGAAATAATCATTAATGTTTTTTTTATTAAGGATCAATATATAATATATGAGGTATATTATAGTTTTTATAAATTTGAATGTGAATCTAAT
>VYZN01001502.1:33592-54397 GCA_009761285.1 Aphis glycines
ATGATTATTTTATTAAATGGGGTATATTACACTTTTTCTAAATTTTAAAATGAATCTAATGTGTCTAGTTTCATGTGTTAGAATAGAAATAATATGTCTTAAATTAGCAAATCATTTATGAAAATGTCATATTTACCATATGTTAATAATTAAAAATTGCAAACAAGTATTGATTTTTTTTTTATTTATGATCATTATTTTATTAAATGGGGTATATTACAATTTTTCTAAATTTTAAAATGAATCTTATGTGTCTAGTTTCATGTGTTAGAATAGAAATTATATGTGTTAAATTAGCAAATACTTCTTGAAGTTGTCATATTTACCAATATGTTAATAATTAAAAATTGAAATAATCATTAATGTTTTTTTTTATTAAGGATCATTATATAATATATGTGGTATATTATAGATTTTATAAATTTGAAATTGAAAATTATGTGTCTAGTTTCATGTTATAGAAATGAAATTATATGTCTTAAATTAGCTAATCATTTATGAAAATGTCATATTAACACAGGTATTCATAACTAAGGTTGTTGAATAATGATCGTTTTCAAGGGGTTTAATATAGGCAATATTCAAATCTATTTGTGATTTGCTATGTGAGTGTGTGAATTGTCCGATCAATAGTATCATAGAGTTTCCTTATCACATATCTATAATAAATTACTGAAATTAAGAATTAATTTTTTTTTTATTTAGGATCATTATTTTATGCAATGAGGTATATAATACTTTTTCTAAATTTTAAAATGAATATAATGTGTCTAGTTTAATATGTTAGAATAGAAATTATATGTGTTAAATTAGCAAATACTTCTTGAAGTTGTCATATTTACCAATATGTTAATAATAAAAAATTGTAAATAAGTATTGATTTTTTTTTTTATTTAGGATGATTATTTTAATAAATGGGGTATATTACACTTTTTCTAAATTTTAAAATGAATCTAATGTGTATAGTTTCATGTGTTAGAATAGAAATATTATGTCTTAAATTAGCAAATCATTTATGAAAATGTCATATTTACCATATGTTAATAATTAAAAATTGCAAACAAGTATTGATTTTTTTTTTTATTTATGATCATTATTTTATTAAATGGGGTATATTACAATTTTTCTAAATTTTAAAATGAATCTTATGTGTATAGTTTCATGTTATAGAAATGAAATTATATGTCTTAAATTAGCAAATACTTCTTGAAGTTGTCATATTTACCAATATGTAAAAATTTAAACATGGAATAATTATTAATGTTTTTTTTTATTAAGGAACATTATATAATATATGAGGTATATTATAGATTTATAAATTTGAAATTGAATGTAATGTGTCTAGTTTCATGTGTTAGAATAGAAATTATATGTGTTAAATTAGCAAATACTTCTTGAAGTTGTCATATTTACCAACATGTTAATTATTAAAAATTGAAATAATTATTAATGTTTTTTTATATTAAGGATCATTATATAATATATGAGGTATATTATAGTTTTTATAAATTTGAAATTGAATGTAATGTGTCTAGTTTCATGTGTTAGAATAGAAAGTATATGTGTTAAATTAGCAAATCATTTATGAAAATGTCATATTTACCATGTGTTAAAAATTCTAAAATTGAAAAGAAGAATTAATTTTTTTATTTAGGATCATTATTTTATGCAATAAGGTATATTATACTTTTTCTAAATTTTAAAATGAATGTAATGTGTATAGTTTCATGTGTTAGAATAGAAATTATATGTGTTAAATTAGCAAATACTTCTTGAAGTTGTCATATTTACCATATGTTAATAATTAAAAATTGCAAATAAGTATTGATTTTTTTTTTTTATTGAGGATGATTATTTTATTAAATGGGGTATATTACACTTTTTATAAATTTGAAATTGAATGTAATGTGTCTAATTTCATGTTATAGAAATGAAATTATATGTCTTAAATTAGCATATCATTAATGAAAATGTCATATTTACCAACATGTTAATAATTCAAAATTGAAATAATTATTAATGTTTTTTTTTATTAAGGATCAATATATAATATATGAGGTATATTATAGTTTATATAAATTTGAATGTGAATCTAATGTGTCTATTTCCTGTTATAGAAATGAAATTATATATCATAAATTAGCAAATCATTAATGAAAATGTCATATTTACCATATGTTAATAATTAAAAATTGCAAATAAGTATTGATTTTTTTTTTTATTTAGGATGATTATTTTAAAAAATGGGGTGTATTACAATTTTTCTAAATTTTAAAATGAATCTTATGTGTATAGTTTCATGTGTTAGAATAGAAATAATATGTCTTAAATTAGCAAATCATTTATGAAAATGTCATATTTACCATATGTTAATAATTAAAAATTGCAAATAAGTATTGATTTTTTTTTTTATTTAGGATGATTATTTTATTAAATGGGGTAGATTACACTTTTTATAAATTTGAAATTGAATGTAATGTGTATAGTTTCATGTGTTAGAATAGAAATTATATGTCTTAAATTAGCAAATCATTAATGAAAATGTCATATTTACCATATGTCAATAATTAAAAATTGCAAATAAGTATTGTTTTTTTTTTTTATTTATGATCATTATTTTATTAAATGGGGTATATTATAATTTTTCTAAATTTTAAAATGAATCTTATGTGTCTAGTTTCATGTGTTAGAATAGAAATTATATGTCTTAAATTAGCAAATCATTAATGAAAATGTCATATTTACCATATTTTAAAAATTAAAAATTGCAAATATGTGTTGATTTTTTTTTTATTTAGGATGATTATTTTATTAAATGGGGTATATTACACTTTTTATAAATTTGAAATTGAATGTAATGTGTATAGTTTCATGTGTTAGAATAGAATTTATATGTCTTAAATTAGCAAATCATTAATGAAAATGTCATATTTACCATATTTTAATAATTAAAAAATGCAAATAAGTGTTGATTTTTTTTTTTATTTAGGATGATTATTTTATTAAATGGGGTATATTACAATTTTTCTAAATTTTAAAATGAATCTTATGTGTATAGTTTCATGTTATAGAAATGAAATTATATGTCTTAAATTAGCAAATACTTCTTGAAGTTGTCATATTTACCAATATGTAAAAATTTAAACATGAAATAATTATTAATGTTTTTTTTTATTAAGGAACATTATATAATATATGAGGTATATTATAGTTTTTATAAATTTGAAATTGAATGTAATGTGTCTAGTTTCATGTGTTAGAATAGAAAGTATATGTGTTAAATTAGCAAATCATTTATGAAAATGTCATATTTACCATGTGTTAAAAATTCTAAAATTGAAAAGAAGAATTAATTTTTTATTTAGGATCATTATTTTATGCAATAAGGTATATTATACTTTTTCTAAATTTTAAAATGAATCTAATGTGTATAGTTTCATGTGTTAGAATAGAAATTATATGTGTTAAATTAGCAAATACTTCTTGAAGTTGTCATATTTACCAACATGTTAATTATTAAAAATTGAAATAATTATTAATGTTTTTTTATATTAAGGATCATTATATAATATATGAGGTATATTATAGTTTTTATAAATTTGAAATTGAATGTAATGTGTCTAGTTTCATGTTATAGAAATGAAATTATATATCATAAATCAGCAAATCATTAATAAAAATTTCATATTTACCATATGTTAATATTTAAAAATTGCAAATAAGTATTGATTTTTTTTTTTATTAAGGATGATTATTTTATTAAATGGGGAATATTACAATTTTTCTAAATTTTAAAATGAATCTAATGTGTATAGTTTCATGTGTTAGAATAGAAATTATATGTGTTAAATTAGCAAATACTTCTTGAAGTTATCATATTTACCAATATGTAAAAATTTAAACATGAAATAATTATTAATGTTTCTTTATATTAACGATCATTATATAATATATGAGGTATATTATAGATTTTATAAATTTGAAATTGAATGTAATGTGTCTAGTTTCATGTTATAGAAATGAAATTATATATCATAAATTAGCAAATCATTAATAAAAATGTCATATTTACCATCTTTTAAAAATTAAAAATTGCAAATAAGTGTTGATTTTTTATTTTATTTAGGATGATTATTTTATTTAAATGGGGTATATTACACTTTTTATAAATTTGAAATTGAATGTAATGTGTCTAGTTTCATGTTATAGAAATGAAATTATATATCATAAATTAGCAAATCATTAATGAATATGTCATATTTACCATATTTTAGAAAATTAAAAATTGCAAATAAGTGTTGATTTTTTATTTTATTTAGGATGATTATTTTATTAAATGGGGTATATCACACTTTTTCTAAATTTTTAAATGAATCTAATGTGTATAGTTTCATGTGTTAGAATAGAAATTATATGTCTTAAATTAGCAAATCATTAATGGAAATGTCATATTTACCATATTTTCAAAATTAAAAATTGCAAATAAGTGTTGATTTTTTTTTTTATTTAGGATGATTATTTTATTAAATGGGGTATATTACAATTTTTCTAAATTTTAAAATGAATCTTATGTGTATAGTTTCATGTTATAGAAATGAAATTATATGTCTTAAATTAGCAAATCATTAATGAAGTAGGCATATTAACACAGGTATTCATAACTAAGGTTGTTGAATAATGATCGTTTTCAAGGGGTTTGATATAGGCAATATTCAAATATTTTTGTGATTTGCTATGTGAGTGTGTGAATTGTCCGATCAATAGTATCTTAGTATTCCCTTATCACATATTTATAATAAATTACTGAAAATAAGAATTAATTTTTTTTTTATTTAGGATCATTATTTTAAGCAATGGGGTATATAATACTTTTTCTAAAATTTAAAATGAATTTTATGTGTCTAGTTTCATGTGTTAGAATAGAAATTATATGTGTTAAATTAGCAAATACTTCTTGAAGTTGTCATATTTACCAATATATTAATAATTAAAAATTGAAATAATCATTAATGTTTTTTTTTATTAAGGATCATTATATAATATATGAGGTATATTATAGATTTTATAAATTTAAAATGAATTTAATGTTTCTAGTTTCATGTGTTAGAATAGAAATTATATGTCTTAAATTAGCAAATCATTTATGAAAATGTCATATTTACCATATGTTAATAATTAAAAATTGCAAACAAGTATTGATTTTTTTTTTATTTATGATCATTATTTTATTAAATGGGGTATATTACAATTTTTCTAAATTTTAAAATGAATCTTATGTGTATAGTTTCATGTTATAGAAATGAAATTATATGTCTTAAATTAGCAAATCATTAATGAAGTAGTCAAATTAACACAGGTATTCATAACTAAGGTTGTTTAATAATGATCGTTTTCAAGGGGTTTGATATAGGCAATATTCAAATATTTTTGTGATTTGCTATGTGAGTGTGTGATTTGTCCGATCAATAGTATCTTAGAGTACCCTTATCACATATTTATAATAAATTACTGAAAATAAGAATTAATTTTTTTTTTATTTAGGATCATTATTTTATGCAATGAGGTATATAATACTTTTTCTAAAATTTAATATGAATCTAATGTGTCTAGTTTCATGTGTTAGAATAGAAATTATATGTGTTAAATTACCAAATACTTCTTGAAGTTGTCATATTTACCAACATGTTAATAATTAAAAATTGAAATAATTATTAATGTTTTTTTATATTAAGGATCATTATATAATATATGAGGTATATTATAGTTTTTATAAATTTGAAATTGAATGTAATGTGTCTAGTTTCATGTTATAGAAATGAAATTATATATCTTAAATTAGCAAATCATTTATGAAAATGTCATATTTACCATATGTTAATAATTAAAAATTGCAAACAAGTATTGTTTTTTTTTTTTATTAATGATCATTATTTTATGCAATGAGGTATATAATACTTTTTCTAAAATTTAATATGAATCTAATGTGTCTAGTTTCATGTGTTAGAATAGAAATTATATGTGTTAAATTAGCAAATACTTCTTGAAGTTGTCATATTTACCAATATGTTAATAATTAAAAATTGAAATAATCATTAATGTTTTTTTTTATTAAGGATCATTATATAATATATGAGGTATATAATAGATTTTATAAATTTGAAATTAAATGTAATGTGTCTAGTTTCATGTTATAGAAATGAAATTATATATCATAAATCAGCAAATCATTAATAAAAATGTCATATTTACCATATGTTAATAATTAAAAATTGCAAATAAGTATTGATTTTTTTTTTTATTTAGGATGGTTATTTTATTAAATGGGGTATATTCCTTTTTTTTAAATTTGAAATTGAATGTAATGTGTCTAGTTTCATGTTATACAAATGAAATTATATACCATAAATTAGCAAATTATTAATGAAAATGTCATATTTACCATATGTCAATAATTAAAAATTGCAAATAAGTATTGATTTTTTTTTTTATTTAGGATGATTATTTTATTAAATGGGGTATATCACACTTTTTCCAAATTTTAAAATGAATCTTATGTGTATAGTTTCATGTTATAGAAATGAAATTATATGTCTTAAATTAGCAAATCATTAATGAAGTAGGCATATTAACACAGGTATTCATAACTAAGATTGTTGAATAATGATCGTTTTCAAGGGGTTTGATATAGGCAATATTCAAATATTTTTGTGATTTGCTATGTGAGTGTGTGAATTGTCCGATCAATAGTATCTTAGAGTTCCCTTATCACATATTTATAATAAATTACTGAAAATAAGAATTAATTATTCTTTTATTTAGGATCATTATTTTAAGCAATGAGGTATATAATACTTTTTCTAAAATTTAAAATGAATCTAATATGTCTAGTTTCATGTGTTAGAATAGAAATTATATGTGTTAAATTAGCAAATACTTCTTGAAGTTGTCATATTTAATAATATGTTAATAATTAAAAATTGAAATAATCATTAATGTTTTTTTTTATTAAGGATCATTATATAATATTTGAGGTATATTATAGATTTTATAAATTTAAAATGAATTTAATGTGTCTAGTTTCATGTGTTAGAATAGAAATTATATGTCTTAAATTAGCAAATCATTAATGAAAATGTCATATTTACCATATGTTAATAATTAAAAATTGCAAATAAGTATTGATTTTTTTTTTTATTTAGGATGATTATTTTATTAAATGGGGTATATTACACTTTTTCTAAATTTTAAAATGAATCTAATGTGTATAGTTTCATGTGTTAGAATAGAAATAATATGTCTTAAATTAGCAAATCATTTATGAAAATGTCATATTTACCATATGTTAATAATTAAAAATTGCAAACAAGTAATGATTTTTTTTTTTATTTAGGATGATTATTTTATTAAATGGGTTATATTATAATTTTTCTAAATTTTAAAATGAATCTTATGTGTATAGTTTCATGTTATAGAAATGAAATTATATGTCTTAAATTAGAAAATCATTAATGAAGTAGGCATATTAACACAGGTATTCATAACTAAGGTTGTTGAATAATGATCGTTTTCAATGGGTTTGATATAGGCAATATTCAAATATTTTTGTGATTTGCTATGTGAGTGTGTGAATTGTCCGATCAATAGTATCTTAGAGTTCCCTTATCACATATTTATAATAAATTACTGAAAATAAGAATTTATTTTTTTTTTATTTAGTATCATTATTTTATGCAATGAGGTATATAATACTTTTTCTAAAATTTAAAATGAATCTAATGTGTCTAGTTTCATGTGTTAGAATAGAAATTATATGTGTTAAATTAGCAAATACTTCTTGAAGTTGTCATATTTACCAACATGTTAATAATTAAAAATTGAAATAATCATTAATGTTTTTTTATATTCAGGATCATTTTATAATATATGAGGTATATTATAGTTTTTATAAATTTGAAATTGAATGTAATGTGTCTAGTTTCATGTTATAGAAATGAAGTTATATGTCTTAAATTAGCATATCATTAATGAAAATGTCATATTTACCAACATGTTAATAATTCATAATTGAAATAACTATTAATGTTTTTTTTTAATAAGGATCAATATATAATATATGAGGTATATTATAGTTTTTATAAATTTGAATGTGAATCTAATGTGTCTATTTCCTGTTATAGAAATGAAATTATATATCATAAATTAGCAAATCATTAATGAAAATGTCATATTTACCATATGTTAATAATTAAAAATTGTAAATAAGTATTGAATTTTTTTTTTATTTAGGATGATTATTTTATTAAATGGGGTATATTACACTTTTTATAAGTTTGAAATTGAAAATAATGTGTCTAGTTTCATGTTATAGAAATGAAATTATATGTCTTAAATTAGCATATCATTAATGAAAATGTCATATTTACCAACATGTTAATAATTAAAAATTGCAAATAAGTGTTGATTTTTTTTTTTATTTAGGATGATTATTTTATTAAATGGGGGATATTACACTTTTTATAAATTTGAAATTGAATGTAATGTGTCTAGTTTCATGTTATAGAAATGAAATTATGTATCTTAAATTAGCAAATCATTTATGAAAATGTCAAATTTACCATGAGTTAAAAATTCTAAAATTGAAAATAAGAATTAATTTTTTTATTTAGGATCATTATTTTATGCAATAAGGTATATTATACTTTTTCTAAATTTTAAAATGAATCTAATGTGTATAGTTTCATGTGTTAGAAAAGAAATTATATGTGTTAAATTAGCAAATACTTCTTGAAGTTGTCATATTTACCAAAATGTTTATAATTAAAAATTGAAATAATTATTAATGTTTTTTTATATTAAGGATCATTATATTATATATGAGGTATATTATAGTTTTTATAAATTTGAAATGTAATGTAATGTGTCTAGTTTCATGTTATAGAAATGAAATTATATGTGTTAAATTAGCAAATACTTCTTGAAGTTGTCATATTTACCATATGTTAATAATTAAAAATTGCAAATAAGTATTGATTTTTTTTTTTTATTGAGGATGATTATTTTATTAAATGGGGTATATTACACTTTTTATAAATTTGAAATTGAATGTAATGTGTCTAGTTTCATGTTATAGAAATGAAATTATATACCATAAATTAGCAAATCATTAATGAAAATGTCATATTTACCATATGTTAATAATTAAAAATTGCAAATAAGTTTTGATTTTTTTTTTTATTTATGATCATTATTTTATTAAATGGGGTATATTACACTTTTTATAAATTTGAAATTGAATCTAATGTGTATAGTTTCATGTGTTAGAATAGAAATTATATGTCTTAAATTAGCAAATCATTTACGAAAATGTCATATTTACCATATGTTAAAAATTAAAAATTGCAAATAAGTATTGATTTTTTTTTTTTTTATGATCATTATTTTATTAAATGGGGTATATTACAATTTTTCTAAATTTTAAAATGAATCTAATGTGTCTAGTTTCATGTGTTAGAATAGAAATTATATGTGTTAAATTAGCAAATACTTCTTGAAGTTGTCATATTTACCAACATGTTAATTATTAAAAATTGAAATAATTATTAATGTTTTTTTATATTAAGGATCATTATATAATATATGAGGTATATTATAGTTTTTATAAATTTGAAATTGAATGTAATGTGTCTAGTTTCATGTTATAGAAATGAAATTATATATCTTAAATTAGCAAATCATTTATGAAAATGTCATATTTACCATGTGTTAAAAATTCTAAAATTGAAAAGAAGAATTAATTTTTTTATTTAGGATCATTATTTTTTGCAATAAGGTATATTATACTTTTTCTAAATTTTAAAATGAATCTAATGTGTATAGTTTCATGTGTTAGAATAGAAATTATATGTGTTAAATTAGCAAATACTTCTGGAAGTTTTCATATTTACCATATGTTAATAATTAAAAATTGCAAAGAAGTATTGATTTTTTTTTTTATTTATGATCATTATTTTATTAAATGGGGTATATTACAATTTTTCTAAATTTTAAAATGAATCTTATGTGTATAGTTTCATGTTATAGAATGAAATTATATGTCTTAAATTAGCAAATCATTAATGAAGTAGGCATATTAACACAGGTATTCATAACTAAGGTTGTTGAATAATGATCGTTTTCAAGGGGTTTGATATAGGCAATATTCAAATATTTTTTTGATTTGCTATGTGAGTGTGTGAATTGTCCGATCAAAAGTATCTTAGAGTTCCCTTATCACATATTTATAATAAATTACTGAAAATAAGAATTAATTATTTTTTTATTTAGGATCATTATTTTAAGCAATGAGGTATATAATACTTTTTCTAAAATTTAAAATGAATCTAATATGTCTAGTTTCATGTGTTAGAATAGAAATTATATGTGTTAAATTAGCAAATACTTCTTGAAGTTGTCATATTTACCAATATGTTAATAATTAAAAATTGAAATAATCATTAATGTTTTTTTTTATTAAGGATCATTATATAATATATGTGGTATATTATAGATTTTATAAATTTGAAATTAAATGTAATGTGTCTAGTTTCATGTTATAGAAATGAAATTATTTATCATAAATTAGCAAATCATTAATAAAAATGTCATATTTACCATATAATAATAATTAAAAATTGCAAATAAGTATTGATTTTTTTTTTTATTTAGGATGATTATTTTATTAAATGGGGTATATTACACTTTTTGTAAATTTTAAAATGAATATAATGTGTCTAGTTTCATGTGTTAGAATAGAAATTATATGTCTTAAATTAGCAAATCATTAATGAAAATGTCATATTTACCATATTTTAAAAATTAAAAATTGCAAATAAGTGTTGATTTTTTTTTTTATTTAGGATGATTATTTTATTAAATGGGGGATATTACACTTTTTATAAATTTGAAATTGAATGTAATGTGTCTAGTTTCATGTTATAGAAATGAAATTATATGTCTTAAATTAGCAAATCATTAATAAAGTAGGCATATTATCACAGGTATTCATAACTAAGTTTTTTTAATAATGATCGTTTTCAAGGGGTTTGATATAGGCAATATTCAAATAATTTTGTGTTTTGCTAAGTGAGTGTGTGAATTGTCCGATCAATAGTATCTTAGAGTTCCCTTATCACATATTTATAATAAATTACTGAAAATAAGAATTGATTTTTTTTTTATTTAGGATCATTATTTTATGCAATGAGGTATATAATACTTTTTCTAAAATTTAAAATGAATCTAATGTGTCTAGTTTCATGTGTTAGAATAGAAATTATATGTGTTAAATTACCAAATACTTCTTGAAGTTGTCATATTTACCAACATGTTAATAATTAAAAATTGAAATAATCATTAATGTTTTTTTATATAAAGGATCATTATATAATATATGAGGTATATTATAGATTTTATAAATTTGAAATTGAATGTAATGTGTCTAGTTTCATGTTATAGAAATGAAATTATATATCATAAATTAGCAAATCATTAATGAAAATGTCATATTTACCATATGTTAATAATTAAAAATTGCAAATAAGTATTGATTTTTTTTTTTATTTAGGATGATTATTTTATTAAATGGGGTATATTACACTTTTTCTAAATTTTAAAATGAATCTAATGTGTCTAGTTTCATGTGTTAGAATAGAAATAATATGTCTTAAATTAGCAAATCATTTATGAAAATGTCATATTTACCATATGTTAATAATTAAAAATTGCAAACAAGTATTGATTTTTTTTTTTATTTATGATCATTATTTTATTAAATGGGGTATATTACAATTTTTCTAAATTTTAAAATGAATCTTATGTGTATAGTTTCATGTTATAGAAATGCAATTATATGTCTTAAATTAGCAAATCATTAATGAAGTAGGCATATTAACACAGAAATTCATAACTAAGGTTGTTGAATAATGATCGTTTTCAAGGGGTTTGATATAGGCAATATTCAAATATTTTTTTGATTTGCTATGTGAGTGTGTGAATTGTCAGTTCAATAGTATCTTAGAGTTCCCTTATCACATATTTATAATAAATTACTGAAAATAAGAATTAATTTTTTTTTTATTTAGAATGATTATTTTATTAAATGGGGTATATTACACTTTTAGTAAATTTTAAAATGAAACTAATGTGTATAGTTTCATGTGTTAGAATAGAAATTATATGTGTTAAATTAGCAAATACTTCTTGAAGTTGCATATTTACCAACATGTTAATAATTAAAAATTGAAATAATTATTAATGTTTTTTTATATTAAGGATCATTATATTATATATGAGGTATATTATAGTTTTTATAAATTTGAAATGTAATGTAATGTGTCTAGTTTCATGTTATAGAAATGAAATTATATATCTTAAATTAGCAAATCATTTATGAAAATGTCATATTTACCATGTGTTAAAAATTCTAAAATTGCAAACAAGTATAGATTTTTTTTTTTATTTATGATCATTATTTTATTAAATGGGGTATATTACAATTTTTCTAAATTTTAAAATGAATCTTATGTGTATAGTTTCATGTTATAGAAATGAAATTATATGTCTTAAATTAGCAAATCATTAATGAAAATGTCATATTTACCATATTTTAAAAATTAAAAATTGCAAATAAGTGTTGATTTTTTTTTTATTTAGGATGATTATTTTATTAAATGGGGTATATTACACTTTTTATAAATTTGAAATTGAATGTAATGTGTCTAGTTTCATGTTATAGAAATGAAATTATGTATCTTAAATTAGCAAATCATTTATGAAAATGTCATATTTACCATATGTTAATAATTAAAAATTGCAAATAAGTATTGATTTTTTTTTTTATTTAGGATGATTATTTTATTAAATGGGGTATATTACACTTTTTATAAATTTTAATATGAATCTAATGTGTATAGTTTCATGTGTTAGAATAGAAATAATATGTCTTAAATTAGCAAATCATTTATGAAAATACCATATTTACCATATGTTAATAATTAAAAATTGCAAACAAGTATTGATTTTTTTTTTATTTATGATCATTATTTTATTAAATGGGGTATATTACAATTTTTCTAAATTTTAAAATGAATCTAATGTGTCTAGTTTCATGTGTTAGAATAGAAATTATATGTGTTAAATTAGCAAATACTTCTTGAAGTTGTCATATTTACCAATATGTTAAAAATTAAAAATTGAAATAATTATTAATGTTTTTTTTTATTAAGGATCATTATATAATATATGAGGTATATTATAGTTTTTATAAATTTGAAATTGAATGTAATGTGTCTAGTTTCATGTTATAGAAATGAAATTATGTATCTTAAATTAGCAAATCATTTATGAAAATGTCAAATTTACCATGAGTTAAAAATTCTAAAATTGAAAAGAAGAATTAATTTTTTTATTTAGGTTCATTATTTTATGCAAGAAGGTGTATTACACTTTTTGTAAATTTCAAAATGAATATAATGTGTTAAATTAGCAAATACTTCTTGAAGTTGTCATATTTACCAACATGTTAATAATTAAAAATTGAAATAATTATTAATGTTTTTTTATATTAAGGATCATTATATTATATATGAGGTATATTATAGTTTTTATAAAATTGAAATTGAATGTAATGTGTCTAGTTTCATGTTATAGAAATGAAGTTATATGTCTTAAATTAGCATATCATTAATGAAAATGTCATATTTACCAACATGTTAATAATTCATAATTGAAATAACTATTAATGTTTTTTTTTAATAAGGATCAATATATAATATATGAGGTATATTATAGTTTTTATAAATTTGAATGTGAATCTAATGTGTCTATTTCCTGTTATAGAAATGAAATAATATATCATAAATTAGCAAATCATTAATGAAAATGTCATATTTACCATATGTTAATAATTAAAAATTGTAAATAAGTATTGAAATTTTTTTTTATTTAGGATGATTATTTTATTAAATGGGGTATATTACACTTTTTATAAGTTTGAAATTGAAAATAATGTGTATAGTTTCATGTTATAGAAATGAAATTATATGTCTTAAATTAGCAAATCATTAATGAAGTAGGGATATTAACATAGGTATTCATAACTAAGGTTGTTGAATAATGATCGTTTCAAGGGGTTTGATATAGGCAATATTCAAATATTTTTGTGATTTGCTAAGTGAGTGTGTGAATTGTCCGATCAATAGTATCTTAGAGTTCCCTTATCACATATTTATAATAAATTACTGAAAATAGGAATTAATTTTTTTTTTATTTAGGATCATTATTTTATGCAATGAGGTATATAATACTTTTTCTAAAATTTAAAATGAATCTAATGTGTATAGTTTCATGTGTTAGAATAGAAATTATATGTGTTAAATTACCAAATACTTCTTGATGTTGTCATATTTACCAATATGTCAATAATTAAAAAATGCAAATAAGTATTGATTTTTTTTTTTATTTAGGATGATTATTTTATTAAATGGGGTATATCACACTTTTTCTAAATTTTAAAATGAATCTAATGTGTATAGTTTCATGTGTTAGAATAGAAATTATATGTCTTAAATTAGCAAATCATTTATGAAAATGTCATATTTACTATATGTTAAAAATTAAAAATTGCAAATAAGTATTGATTTTTTTTTTTATTTATGATCGTTATTTTATTAAATGGGGTATATTACAATTTTTCCAAATTTGAAATTGAATGTAATGTGTATAGTTTCATGTGTTAGAATAGAAATTATATGTGTTAAATTACCAAATACTTCTTGAAGTTGTCATATTTACCAATATGTTAATAATTAAAAATTGAAATAATCATTAATGTTTTTTTTTATTAAGGATCATTATATAATATATGAGGTATATTATAGATTTTATAAATTTGAAATTGAATGTAATGTGTCTAGTTTCATGTTATAGAAATGAAATTATGTATCATAAATTAGCAAATCATTAATGAAAATGTCATATTTACCATATTTTAGAAAATTAAAAATTGCAAATAAGTGTTGATTTTTTATTTTATTTAGGATGATTATTTTATTAAATGGGGTATATCACACTTTTTCTAAATTTTTAAATGAATCTAATGTGTATAGTTTCATGTGTTAGAATAGAAATTATATGTCTTAAATTAGCAAATCATTAATGGAAATGTCATATTTACCATATTTTCAAAATTAAAAATTGCAAATAAGTGTTGATTTTTTTTTTTATTTAGGATGATTATTTTATTAAATGGGGTATATTACACTTTTTATAAATTTTAATATGAATCTAATGTGTATAGTTTCATGTGTTAGAATAGAAATAATATGTCTTAAATTAGCAAATCATTAATGAAAATGTCATATTTACCATATTTTAAAAATTAAAAATTGCAAATAAGTATTGATTTTTTTTTTATTTAGGATGATTATTTTATTAAATAGGGTATATTACACTTTTTATAAATTTGAAATTGAATGTAATGTGTCTAGTTTCATGTTATAGAAATGAAATTATTTATCATAAATTAACAAATCGTTAATGAAAATGTCATATTTATCATATGTTAATAATTAAAAATTGCAAATATGTATTGATTTTTTTTTTTATTTATGATCATTATTTTATTAAATGGGGTATATTACAATTTTTCCAAATTTTAAAATGAATCTTATGTGTATAGTTTCATGTTATAGAAATGAAATTATATGTCTTAAATTAGCAAATCATTAATGAATTAGGCATATTATCACAGGTATTCATAACTAAGGTTGTTGAATAATGATCGTTTTCAAGGGATTTGATAAAGGCAATATTCAAATATTCTTGTGATTTGCTAAGTGAGAGTGTGAATTGTCCGATCAATAGTATCTTAGAGTTCCCTTATCACATATTTATAATAAATTACTGAAAATAAGAATTAATTTTTTTTTATTTAGGATCATTATTTTATGCAATGAGGTATATAATACTTTTTCTAAAATTTAAAATGAATCTAATGTGTATAGTTTCATGTGTTAGAATAGAAATAATATGTCTTAAATTAGCAAATCATTTATGAAAATGTCATATTTACCATATGTTAATAATTATAAATTGCAAACAAGTATTGATTTTTTTTTTTATTTGTGATCATTATTTTATTAAATGGGGTATATTACAATGTTTCTAAATTTTAAAATGAATCTAATGTGTCTAGTTTCATGTGTTAGAATAGAAATTATATGTCTTAAATTAGCAAATCATTAATGAAAATATCATATTTAACATATGTTTATAATTAAAAATTGAAATAATTATTAATGTTTTTTTATATTAAGGATCATTATATAATATATGAGGTATATTACACTTTTTATAAATTTGAAATTGAATGTAATGTGTCTAGTTTCATGTTATAGAAATGAAATTATATGTCTTAAATTAGCAAATCATTAATAAAGTAGGCATATTATCACAGGTATTCATAACTAAGTTTTTTTAATAATGATCGTTTTCAAGGGGTTTGATATAGGCAATATTCAAATAATTTTGTGTTTTGCTAAGTGAGTGTGTGAATTGTCCGATCAATAGTATCTTAGAGTTCCCTTATCACATATTTATAATAAATTACTGAAAATAAGAATTGATTTTTTTTTTATTTAGGATCATTATTTTATGCAATGAGGTATATAATACTTTTTCTAAAATTTAAAATGAATCTAATGTGTCTAGTTTCATGTGTTAGAATAGAAATTATCTGTGTTAAATTAGCAAATACTTCTTGAAGTTGTCATATTTACCAATATGTTAATAATAAAAAATTGAAATAATCATTAATGTTTTTTTTTATTAAGGAACATTATATAATATATGTGGTATATTATAGATTTTATAAATTTAAAAGAATTTAATGTGTATAGTTTCATGTGTTAGAATAGAAATAATATGTCTTAAATTAGCAAATCATTTATGAAAATACCATATTTACCATATGTTAATAATTAAAAATTGCAAACAAGTATTGATTTTTTTTTTATTTATGATCATTATTTTATTAAATGGGGTATATTACAATTTTTCTAAATTTTAAAATGAATCTTATGTGTCTAGTTTCATGTGTTAGAATAGAAATTATATGTGTTAAATTAGCAAATACTTCTTGAAGTTGTCATATTTACCAACATGTTAATAATTAAAAATTGAAATAATCATTAATGTTTTTTTATATTCAGGATCATTTTATAATATATGAGGTATATTATAGTTTTTATAAATTTGAAATTGAATGTAATGTGTCTAGTTTCATGTTATAGAAATGAAATTATGTATCTTAAATTAGCAAATCATTTATGAAAATGTCAAATTTACCATGAGTTAAAAATTCTAAAATTGAAAAGAAGAATTAATTTTTTTATTTAGGTTCATTATTTTATGCAAGAAGGTGTATTACACTTTTTGTAAATTTCAAAATGAATATAATGTGTTAAATTAGCAAATACTTCTTGAAGTTGTCATATTTACCAACATGTTAATAATTAAAAATTGAAATAATTATTAATGTTTTTTTATATTAAGGATCATTATATAATATATGAGGTATATTATAGTTTTTATAAATTTGAAATTGAATGTAATGTGTCTAGTTTCATGTTATAGAAATGAAGTTATATGTCTTAAATTAGCATATCATTAATGAAAATGTCATATTTACCAACATGTTAATAATTCATAATTGAAATAACTATTAATGTTTTTTTTTAATAAGGATCAATATATAATATATGAGGTATATTATAGTTTTTATAAATTTGAATGTGAATCTAATGTGTCTATTTCCTGTTATAGAAATGAAATAATATATCATAAATTAGCAAATCATTAATGAAAATGTCATATTTACCATATGTTAATAATTAAAAATTGTAAATAAGTATTGAAATTTTTTTTTATTTAGGATGATTATTTTATTAAATGGGGTATATTACACTTTTTATAAGTTTGAAATTGAAAATAATGTGTATAGTTTCATGTTATAGAAATGAAATTATATGTCTTAAATTAGCAAATCATTAATGAAGTAGGGATATTAACATAGGTATTCATAACTAAGGTTGTTGAATAATGATCGTTTTCAAGGGGTTTGATATAGGCAATATTCAAATATTTTTGTGATTTGCTATGTGAGTGTGTGAATTGTCCGATCAATAGTATCTTAGAGTTCCCTTATCACATATTTATAATAAATTACTTAAAATAAGAATTAATTTTTTTTTTATTTAGGATCATTATTTTATGCGATGAGGTATATAATACTTTTTCTAAAATTTAAAATGAATCTAATGTGTCTAGTTTCATGTGTTAGAATAGAAATTATATGTGTTAAATTACCAAATACTTCTTGATGTTGTCATATTTACCAATATGTCAATAATTAAAAAATGCAAATAAGTATTGATTTTTTTTTTTATTTAGGATGATTATTTTATTAAATGGGGTATATCACACTTTTTCTAAATTTTAAAATGAATCTAATGTGTATAGTTTCATGTGTTAGAATAGAAATTATATGTCTTAAATTAGCAAATCATTTATGAAAATGTCATATTTACTATATGTTAAAAATTAAAAATTGCAAATAAGTATTGATTTTTTTTTTTATTTATGATCGTTATTTTATTAAATGGGGTATATTACAATTTTTCCAAATTTGAAATTGAATGTAATGTGTATAGTTTCATGTGTTAGAATAGAAATTATATGTGTTAAATTACCAAATACTTTTTGAAGTTGTCATATTTACCAATATGTTAATAATTAAAAATTGAAATAATCATGAATGTTTTTTTTTATTAAGGATCATTATATAATATATGAGGTATATTATAGATTTTATAAATTTGAAATTGAATGTAATGTGTCTAGTTTCATGTTATAGAAATGAAATTATGTATCATAAATTAGCAAATCATTAATGAAAATGTCATATTTACCATATTTTAAAAATTAAAAATTGCAAATAAGTGTTGATTTTTTATTTTATTTAGGATGATTATTTTATTAAATGGGGTATATTACACTTTTTATAAATTTGAAATTGAATGTAATGTGTATAGTTTCATGTGTTAGAATAGAAATTATATGTCTTAAATTAGCAAATCATTAATGAAAATGTCATATTTACCATATTTTAATAATTAAAAAATGCAAATAAGTGTTGATTTTTTTTTTTATTTAGGATGATTATTTTATTAAATGGGGTATATCACACTTTTTCTAAATTTTAAAATGAATCTAATGTGTATTGTTTCATGTGTTAGAATAGAAATTATATGTCTTAAATTAGCAAATCATTAATGAAAATGTCATATTTACCATATTTTAAAAATTAAAAATTGCAAATAAGTATTGATTTTTTTTTTATTTAGGATGATTATTTTATTAAATAGGGTATATTACACTTTTTATAAATTTGAAATTGAATGTAATGTGTCTAGTTTCATGTTATAGAAATGAAATTATTTATCATAAATTAACAAATCGTTAATGAAAATGTCATATTTATCATATGTTAATAATTAAAAATTGCAAATATGTATTGATTTTTTTTTTTATTTATGATCATTATTTTATTAAATGGGGTATATTACAATTTTTCCAAATTTTAAAATGAATCTTATGTGTATAGTTTCATGTTATAGAAATGAAATTATATGTCTTAAATTAGCAAATCATTAATGAATTAGGCATATTATCACAGGTATTCATAACTAAGGTTGTTGAATAATGATCGTTTTCAAGGGATTTGATAAAGGCAATATTCAAATATTCTTGTGATTTGCTAAGTGAGTGTGTGAATTGTCCGATCAATAGTATCGTAGAGTTCCCTTATCACATATTTATAATAAATTACTGAAAATAAGAAATAATTTTTTTTTTATTTAGGATCATTATTTTATGCAATGAGGTATATAATACTTTTTCTAAAAATTTAAAGATGGAAAGTCTAATGTGTAGTAGTTTCATGTTTAGAGAATAGAATAATATGTCTTAAATTAGCAAAATGCATTTATGAAATGCTCATATTTACCATATGTTAATAATTATAAATTGCAAATAAGTATTGATTTTTTTTTTTATTTAGGATGATTATTTTATTAAATGGGGTATATTACAATTTTTCTAAATTTTAAAATGAATCTTATGTGTCTAGTTTCATGTGTTAGAATAGAAATTATATGTCTTAAATAAGCAAATCATTAATGAAAATATCATATTTAACATATGTTTATAATTAAAAATTGAAATAATTATTAATGTTTTTTTATATTAAGGATCATTATATAATATATGAGGTATATTACACTTTTTATAAATTTGAAATTGAATGTAATGTGTCTAGTTTCATGTTATAGAAATGAAATTATATACCATAAATTAGCAAATCATTAATGAAGTAGGCATATTAACACAGGTATTCATAACTAAGGTTGTTGAATAATGATCGTTTTCAAGGGGTTTGATATAGGCAATATTCAAATTTTTTTGTGATTTGCTAAGTGAGTGTGTGAATTGTCCGATCAATAGTATCTTAGAGTTCCCTTATCACATATTTATAATAAATTACTGAAAATAAGAATTAATTTTTTTTTTATTTAGGATCATTATTTTAAGCAATGAGGTATATAATACTTTTTCTAAAATTTAAAATGAATCTAATATGTCTAGTTTCATGTGTTAGAATAGAAATTATATGTGTTAAATTAGCAAATACTTCTTGAAGTTGTCGTATTT
>VYZN01001504.1:0-17146 GCA_009761285.1 Aphis glycines
AATTTTTCAAATAGATCCCAAGAAACTCTTTAAAAGGTCTTTCAAATGCACTAAAAAAGATCCCAAATAGTTGGCATGGAGAAGTCCCCAATTGTATTTTTCAAAAAGATCCCTGGTTTAACTTTTTTAAAGATCCATATTTATGAATTTAAAAAGATCCATGTAATTTTTTTAAATGTCCCAGTTTTTTGGTATGGAAAAGATCCCAAGTAGCTTTATCAGAGATATTCCAATTAAATTTTTCAAATAGATCCCAAGAAATTCTTTTAAAGGTCTTTCAAATGTACTAAAAAAGATCCCAAATAGTTGGCATGGAGAAGTCCCCAATTGTATTTTTCAAAAAGATCCATATTTATGAATTTTAAAAGATCCATGTAATTTATTTAAATTTCCCAGTTTATTGGTATGGAAAAGATCCCAAGTAGCTTTATCAGAGATATTCCAATTAAATTTTTCAAAAAACATCCAATGAAATTTTTATGAATATGATCCTAAGAAAGTTGGTCTGAAAGACCCAAATTAAATTTTTCAAATAGATACCAAGCAAATTCTTTAAAAGATCTTGCTAATGCACTAAAAAAGATCCCAAATAATTGGCATGGAGAAGATCCCAATTGTATTTTTCAAAAAGATCCATATTTATGAATTTAAAAAGATCCATGTAATTTTTTTAAATGTCCCAGTTTATTGGTATTGAAAAGATCCCAAGTAGCTTTATCAGAGATATTCCAATTAAATTTTTCAAAAAACATCCAATGAAATTTTTATGAATATGATCCCAAGAAAGATGGTCTGAAAGACCCAAATTAAATTTTTCAAATAGATCCCAAGCAATTTCTTTAAAAGATCTTGGTAATGTACTTAAAAAGATCCCAAATAATTGGCATGGAGTAGAACCCAATTGTATTTTTCAAACAGATCCATATTTATGAATTTAAAAAGATCCATGTAATTTTTTTAAATGTCCCAGTTTATTGGTATGGAAAATATCCCAAGTAGCTTTATCAGATATATTCCAATTAAATTTTTCAAAAAACATCCAATGAAATTTTTATGAATATGATCCCAAGAAAGTTGGTCTGAAAGACCCAAATCAAATTTTTCAAAAATATCCCATGAAATTTTAATGAATATGGTCCCAAGAAAATTGGTCTAAAAGACCCAAATTAAATTTTTCAATTAAATCCCAAGAAATTCTTTAAAAGGTCTTTCAAATGTACTAAAAAAGATCCCAAATAGTTGGCATGGAGAAGTCCCCAATTGTATTTTTCAAAAAGATCCCTGGTTTAACTTTTTTAAAGATCCATATTTATGAATTTAAAAAGATCCATTTAATTTTTTTAAATGTCCCAGTTTATTGGTATGGAAAAGATCCCAAGTAGCTTTATCTGAGATATTCCAATTAAATTTTTCAAAAAACATCCAATGAAATTTTTATGAATATGGTCCCAAGAAAATTGGTCTGAAAGACCCAAATTAAATTTTTCAAATAGATCCCAAGAAATTCTTTAAAAGGTCTTTCAAATGTACTAAAAATGTTCCCAAATAATTGGCATGGAGAAGATCCCAATTGTATTTTTCAAAAAGATCCATATTTATGAATTTAAAAAGATCCATGTAATTTATTTAAATGTCCCAGTTTATTGGTATGGAAAAGATCCCAAGTAGCTTTATCTGAGATATTCCAATTAAATTTTTCAAAAACATCCAATGAAATTTTTATGAATATGATCCCAAGAAAGTTGGTCTGAAAGACCCAAATTAAATTTTTCAAAAAGATCCCATGAAATTTTAATGAATATGGTCCCATGAAAATTGGTCTGAAAGACCCAAATTAAATTTTTCAATTAAATCCCAAGAAATTCTTTAAAAGGTCTTTCAAATGTACTAAAAAAGTTCCCAAATAATTGGCATGGAGAAGATCCCAATTGTATTTTTCAAAAAGATCCATATTTATGAATTTAAAAAGATCCATGTAATTTATTTAAATGTCCCAGTTTATTGGTATGGAAAAGATCCCAAGTAGCTTTATCAGAGATATTCCAATTAAATTTTTCAAAAAACATCCAATGAAATTTTTATGAATATGATCCTAAGAAAGTTGGTCTGAAAGACCCAAATTAAATTTTTCAAATAGATACCAAGCAAATTCTTTAAAAGATCTTGCTAATGCACTAAAAAAGATCCCAAATAATTGGCATGGAGAAGATCCCAATTGTATTTTTCAAAAAGATCCATATTTATGAATTTAAAAAGATCCATGTAATTTTTTTAAATGTCCCAGTTTATTGGTATGGAAAAGATCCCAAGTAGCTTTATCAGAGATATTCCAATTAAATTTTTCAAAAAACATCCAATGAAATTTTTATGAATATGATCCCAAGAAAGTTGGTCTGAAAGACCCAAATTAAATTTTTCAAAAAGATCCCATGAAATTTTAATGAATATGGTCCCAAGAAAATTGGTCTGAAAGACCCAAATTAAATTTTTCAAATAGATCCCAAGAAATTCTTTAAAAGGTCTTTCAAATGTACTAAAAAAGATCCCAAATAGTTGGCATGGAGAATGATCCCAATTGTATTTTTCTAAAAGATCCCTGGTTTAACTTTTTTAAAGATCAATATTTATGAATTTAAAAGATCCATGTAAATTTTTTAAATGTCCCAGTTTTTTGGTATGGAGAAGATCCCAAGTAGCTTTATCAGAAATATTACAATTAAATTTTTCCAAAATGATCCCATGAAATTTTTATGAGTATGATCCCAAGAAAGTTGGTCTGAAAGACCCCAATTAAATTTTTCAAATAGATCCCAAGAAATATTTATGATTATGGTCCCAAGAAAGTTGGTCTAAAAGACCCAAATTTAATTTTTCAAATAGATCCCAAGAAATTCTTTAAAAGGTCTTTCAAATGTACTAAAAAAGATCCCAAATAGTTGGCATGGAGAACTCCCCAATTGTATTTTTCAAAAAGATCCATATTTATGAATTTAAAAAGATCCATGTAATTTATTTAAATGTCCCATTTTATTGGTATGGAAAAGATCCCAAGTAGCTTTATCAGAGATATTCCAATTAAATTTTTCAAAAAACATCCAATGAAATTTTTATGAATATGATCCTAAGAAATATGGTCTGAAAGACCCAAATGAAATTTTTCAAATAGATACCAAGCAAATTCTTTAAAAGATATTGCTAATGCACTAAAAAAGATCCCAAATAATTGGCATGGAGAAGATCCCAATTGTATTTTTCAAAAAGATCCATATTTATGAATTTAAAAAGATCCATGTAATTTTTTTAAATGTCCCAGTTTATTGGTATGGAGAAGATCCCATTTAGCTTTATCAGAGATATTACAATTATATTTTTCCAAAAAGATTCCATGAAATTTTTATGAATATGATCCCAACTAACTTGTTCTGAATGTTCCAAATTAAATTTTTCAATAAGATCCCATGAAATTTTTATGAATATGATCCTAAGAAAGTTGGTCTAAAAGACCCAAATTAAATTTTTCAAATAGATACCAAGCAAATTCCTTAAAAGATCTTGCTAATGCACTAAAAAAGATCCCAAATAATTGGCATGGAGAAGATCCCAATTGTATTTTTCAAAAAGATCCATTTTTATGAATTTTAAAAGATCCATGTAATTTTTTTAAATGTCCCAGTTTATTGGTATGGAAAAGATCCCAAGTAGCTTTATCAGAGATATTCCAATTAAATTTTTCAAAAAACATCCAATGAAATTTTTATGAATATGATCCCAAGAAAGTTGGTCTGAAAGACCCAAATTAAATTTTTCAAAAACATCCCATGAAATTTTAATGAATATGGTCCCAAGAAAATTGGTCTGAAAGACCCAAATTTAATTTTTCAAATAGATCCCAAGAAATTCTTTAAAAGGTCTTTCAAATGTACTAAAAAAGATCCCAAATAGTTGGCATGGAGAAGACCCCAATTGTATTTTTCTAAAAGATCCCTGGTTTAACTTTTTTAAAGATCCATATTTATGAATTTAAAAAGATCCATGTAATTTTTTTAAATGTCCCAGTTTATTGGTATGGAAAAGATCCCAAGTAGCTTTATCTGAGATATTCCAATTAAATTTTTCAAAAAACATCCAATGAAATTTTTATGAATATGATCCCAAGAAAGTTGGTCTGAAAGACCCAAATTAAATTTTTCAAAAAGATCCCATGAAATTTTAATGAATATGGTCCCATGAAAATTGGTCTGAAAGACCCAAATTAAATTTTTCAATTAAATCCCAACAAGTTCATTAAAATGGTCCCAACTTATGTATAATCAAAATCCCAAATAATTGCTATGGAAAAGATCCCAATTAAATATTGAAAAAGATCACAAGCAACTATTTTAAAAAGGCCCCTAGCAATGTTATAAAAGATCCCTTGTTACTTTTTGTAAAGATCCCATGATAATGGTGTGAAAACTATCTCAAGAATTTGATATGAATAAGATCCCAACTAGATTTATAGGAGATATTCCAATTGAATTTTTTCTAATAGGTCCTATGTAATCCTTCAATGATCCCAAGTTATGAATTTAAAATTTCCCCATGTAATTATTTACAGATCCCAAGGAAATGATAAGGTAAATATCCCAATTAAATTTTTCCAAAAGATACCTGGTTAACTTTTTTAAAGATCTATATTTATGAATTTAAAAGATTTATGTAATTTATTAAAAAATCCCATGTTATTGTTATGGAATAGATACCAAGTACCTTTATCAGAGATATTCCAATTAAATTTTTCCAAAAAGATCCCATGAATTTTTTAAGAATATGATCCCAAGAAAGTTGGTCTAAAAGACCTAAATTAAATTTTTCTAATAGATACCAAGCAAATTCTTTAAAAGATCTTGATAATGCTCTTAAAAAGATCCCAAATAATTGCTATGGAAAAGATCCCAATTAAATATTCAAAAACATCACAAGCAACTATTTTAAAAAGGCCCCTAGCAATGTTATAAAAGATCCCATGTTACTTTTTGAAAAGTTCCCATGTTAATGGTCTGAGAAATATCCCATTAAATTATTATGAAAAAGATACCAAGTAGCTTTATCGGAGATATTTCAATTAAATTTTATCAAAAAGATCCGATGAAATGTTTATGAATGTGATCCTAAGAATCTTGGTCTGAAACACCCAAATTAAATTTTTCAAAAAGATCCCATGATATTTTTATGAATATGATCCCAACTAACTTGTTTTGAAAGTTCCAAAATAAATTTTTCAATAAGATCCCATGAAATTTCTATGAATATGATCTTAAGAAAGTTGATCTGAAAGACCCAAATTAAATTTTAAAGTTTTAAAGATCTTGATGAAAAAGTTCCCAAATAATTGGCATGGAAAAGATCCCAATTGTATTTTTCTAAAAGATCCCTGGTTTAACCTTATTAAAGATCCATTTTTATGAATTTAAAAGATTCATGTAAATTTTTTAAATGTCCCAGTTTTTTGGTATGGAGAAGATCCCAAGTAGCTTTATCAGAAATATTACAATTACATTTTTCCAAAAAGATCCCATGAAATTTTTATGAATATGGTCCCAAGAATGTTGGTCTGAAAGACCCCAATTAAATTTTTCAAATAGATCCCAAGAAATTTTTATGATTATGTTCCCAAGAAAATTGGTCTAAAAGACCCAAATTTAATTTTTCAAATAGATCCCAAGAAATTCTTTAAAAGGTCTTTCAAATGTACTTAAAAAGATCTCAAATAGTTGGCATGGAGAAGACCCCAATTGTATTTTTCTAAAAGATCCCTGGTTTAACTTTTTTAAAGATCAATATTTATGAATTTAAAAGATCCATGTAATTTTTAATGCCCAGTTATTGGTATGGAAAAGATCCCAAGTAGCCTTTATCAGAAGACTATTCCAATTAAATTGCAAAAAAATCCAATGAAATTTTAATGAATATGATGCCTAAGAAAAGTGGTCTGAAAACCCAAATTAAATTTTTCAAAGATCCCATGAAGATTTAATGAAGTATGGGTCCCAAGAAAATTGGTCTGAAAGACCCAAATAAAATTTTTCAAATTAGATCCCAAGAATTCTTTTTAAAGTCTTTCAAATGTCTAAAAAAGATCCCAAATAGTGGCATGGAGAATGATCCCAATTGTATTTTTTCTAAAAGATCCTGGTTTAACTTTTTTATAGATCCAATATTTATGAATAAAAATCATGTAAATTTTGAAATGTCCAGTTTTTTGGTATGTGAGAAGATCCCAAGAGCTTTATCAGAAATTCTACAATTAAATTTTTCAAAAAGATCCCATGAAATTTTAATGAATATGACCCCAAGAAAATTGGTCTGAAAGACCCAAATAAAATTTTTCAAATAGATCCCAAGAAATATTTATGATTATGGTCCCAAGAAAGTTGGTCTAAAAGACCCAAATTTAATTTTTCAAATAGATCCCAAGAAATTCTTTAAAAGGTCTTTCAAATGTACTAAAAAAGATCCCAAATAGTTGGCATGGAGAACTCCCCAATTGTATTTTTCAAAAAGATCCATATTTATGAATTTAAAAAGATCCATGTAATTTATTTAAATGTCCCATTTTATTGGTATGGAAAAGATCCCAAGTAGCTTTATCAGAGATATTCCAATTAAATTTTTCAAAAAACATCCAATGAAATTTTTATGAATATGATCCTAAGAAAGTTGGTCTGAAAGACCCAAATTAAATTTTTCAAAAAGATCCCATGAAATTTTAATGAATATGGTCCCATGAAAATTGGTCTGAAAGACCCAAATTAAATTTTTCAATTAAATCCCAAGAAATTCTTTTAAAGGTCTTTCAAATGTACTAAAAAAGTTCCCAAATAATTGGCATGGAGAAGATCCCAATTGTATTTTTCAAAAAGATCCATATTGATGAATTTAAAAAGATCCATGTAATTTATTTAAATGTCCCAGTTTATTGGTATGGAAAAGATCCCAAGTAGCTTTATCAGAGATATTCCAATTAAATTTTTCAAAAAACATCCACTGAAATTTTTATGAATATGATCCTAAGAAAGTTGGTCTGAAAGACCCAAATTAAATTTTTCAAATAGATACCAAGCAAATTCTTTAAAAGATCTTTCTAATGCACTAAAAAAGATCCCAAATAATTGGCATGGAGAAGATCCCAATTGTATTTTTCAAAAAGATCCATTTTTATGAATTTAAAAAGATCCATGTAATTTTTTTAAATGTCCCAGTTTATTGGTATGGAAAAGATCCCAAGTAGCTTTATCAGAGATATTCCAATTAAATTTTTCAAAAAACATCCAATGAAATTTTTATGAATATGATCCCAAGAAAGTTGGTCTGAAAGACCCAAATTAAATTTTTCAAAAAGATCTCATGAAATTTTAATGAATATGGTCCCAAGAAAATTGGTCTGAAAGACCCAAATTAAATTTTTCAAATAGATCCCAAGAAATTCTTTAAAAGGTCTTTCAAATGTACTAAAAAAGATCCCAAATAGTTGGCATGGAGAATGATCCCAATTGTATTTTTCTAAAAGATCCCTGGTTTAACTTTTTTAAAGATCAATATTTATGAATTTAAAAGATCCATGTAAATTTTTTAAATGTCCCAGTTTTTTGGTATGGAGAAGATCCCAAGTAGCTTTATCAGAAATATTACAATTAAATTTTTCCAAAATGATCCCATGAAATTTTTTATGAGTATGATCCCAAGAAAGTTGGTCTGAAAGACCCCAATTAAATTTTTCAAATAGATCCCAAGAAATATTTATGATTATGGTCCCAAGAAAGTTGGTCTAAAAGTCCCAAATTTAATTTTTCAAATAGATCCCAAGAAATTCTTTAAAAGGTCTTTCAAATGTACTAAAAAAGATCCCAAATAGTTTGCATGGAGAAGACCCCAATTGTATTTTTCAAAAAGATCCCTGGTTTAACTTTTTTAAAGATCCATATTTATGAATTTAAAAAGATCCATGTTATTTTTTTAAATGTCCCAGTTTATTGGTATGGAAAAGATCCCAAGTAGCTTTATCTGAGATATTCCAATTAAATTTTTCAAAAAACATCCAATGAAATTTTAATGAATATGGTCCCATGAAAATTGGTCTGAAAGACCCAAAATAAATTTTTCAATTAAATCCCAAGAAATTCTTTAAAAGGTCTTTCAAATGTACTAAAAAAGTTCCCAAATAATTGGCATGGAGAAGATCCCAATTGTATTTTTCAAAAAGATCCATATTTATGAATTTAAAAAGATCCATGTAATTTTTTTAAATGTCCCAGTTTATTGGTATGGAGAAGATCCCATTTAGCTTTATCAGAGATATTACAATTATATTTTTCCAAAAAGATTCCATGAAATTTTTATGAATATGATCCCAACTAACTTGTTCTGAATGTTCCAAATTAAATTTTTCAATAAGATCCCATGAAATTTTTATGAATATGATCCTAAGAAAGTTGGTCTAAAAGACCCAAATTAAATTTTTCAAATAGATACCAAGCAAATTCCTTAAAAGATCTTGCTAATGTACTAAAAAAGATCCCAAATAATTGGCATGGAGAAGATCCCAATTGTATTTTTCAAAAAGATCCATTTTTATGAATTTAAAAAGATCCATGTAATTTTTTTAAATGTCCCAGTTTATTGGTATGGAAAAGATCCCAAGTAGCTTTATTTGAGATATTCCAATTAAATTTTTCAAAAAACATCCAATGAAATTTTTATGAATATGATCCCAAGAAAGTTGGTCTGAAAGACCCAAATCAAATTTTTCAAAAATATCCCATGAAATTTTAATGAATATGGTCCCAAGAAAATTGGTCTAAAAGACCCAAATTAAATTTTTCAATTAAATCCCAAGAAATTCTTCAAAAGGTCTTTCAAATGTACTAAAAAAGATCCCAAATAGTTGGCATGGAGAATGATCCCAATTGTATTTTTCTAAAAGATTCCTGGTTTAACTTTTTTAAAGATCAATATTTATGAATTTAAAAGAT
Source organism: Aphis glycines (assembly GCA_009761285.1). Lineage (NCBI taxonomy): Eukaryota > Metazoa > Arthropoda > Insecta > Hemiptera > Aphididae > Aphis > Aphis glycines. Next base: position 9,012 of record VYZN01001504.1, read on the forward strand.
CCATGTAATTTTTTTAAATGTCCCAGTTTATTGGTATGGAGAAGATCCCAAGTAGCTTTATCAGAGATATTCCAATTAAATATTTTTCAAAAAAACATCCAATGAAATTTTGATGAATATGGTCCCAAGAAAATTGGGTCTGAAAGGACCCAAATTAAATTTTTCAAATAGATCCCAAGAAATTCTTTAAAAGGTCTTTCAAATGTACTAAAAATGTTCCCAAATAATTGGCATGGAGAAGATCCCAATTGTATTTTTCAAAAAGATCCATATTTATGAATTTAAAAAGATCCATGTAATTTTTTTAAATGTTCCAGTTTATTGGTATGGAAAAGATCCCAAGTAGCTTTATCTGAGATATTCCAATTAAATTTTTCAAAAAACATCCAATGAAATTTTTATGAATATGATCCTAAGAAAGTTGGTCTGAAAGACCCAAATTAAATTTTTCAAAAAGATCCCATGAAATTATAATGAATATGGTCCCATGAAAATTGGTCTGAAAGACCCAAATTAAATTTTTCAATTAAATCCCAAGAAATTCTTTAAAAGGTCTTTCAAATGTACTAAAAAAGTTCCCAAATAATTGGCATGGAGAAGATCCCAATTGTATTTTTCAAAAAGATCCATATTTATGAATTTAAAAAGATCCATGTAATTTTTTTAAATGTCCCAGTTTATTGGTATTGAAAAGATCCCAAGTAGCTTTATCAGAGATATTCCAATTAAATTTTTCAAAAAACATCCAATGAAATTTTTATGAATATGATCCTAAGAAAGTTGGTCTGAAAGACCCAAATTAAATTTTTCAAATAGATACCAAGCAAATTCTTTAAAAGATCTTGCTAATGCACTAAAAAAGATCCCAAATAATTGGCATGGAGAAGATCCCAATTGTATTTTTCAAAAAGATCCATATTTATGAATTTAAAAACATCCATGTAATTTTTTTAAATGTCCCAGTTTATTGGTATGGAAAAGATCCCAAGTAGCTTTATCAGAGATATTCCAATTAAATTTTTCAAATAGATCCCAAGAAATATTTATGATTATGGTCCCAAGAAAGTTGGTCTAAAAGACCCAAATTTAATTTTTCAAATAGATCCCAAGAAATTCTTTAAAAGGTCTTTCAAATGTACTAAAAATGTTCCCAAATAATTGGCATGGAGAAGATCCCAATTGTATTTTTCAAAAAGATCCATATTTATGAATTTAAAAAGATCCATGTAATTTTTTTAAATGTCCCAGTTTATTGGTATGGAGAAGATCCCATTTAGCTTTATCAGAGATATTACAATTATATTTTTCCAAAAAGATTCCATGAAATTTTTATGAATATGATCCCAACTAACTTGTTCTGAATGTTCCAAATTAAATTTTTCAATAAGATCCCATGAAATTTTTATGAATATGATCCTAAGAAAGTTGGTCTAAAAGACCCAAATTAAATTTTTCAAATAGATACCAAGCAAATTCCTTAAAAGATCTTGCTAATGCACTAAAAAAGGATCCCAAAAATAATTGGCATGGAGAAGATCCCAATTGTATTTTTCAAAAAGATCCATATTTATGAATTTAAAAGATCCATGTAATTTTTTTAAATGTCCCAGTTTATTGGTATGGAGAAGATCCCAAGTAGCTTTATCAGAGATATTACAATTAAATTTTCCAAAAAGATCCCATGAAATTTTTATAAATATGATCCCAAGAAAGTTGGTCTGAAAGACCCAAATTAAATTTTTCAAATAGATCCCAAGAAATATTTATGATTATGGTCCCAAGAAAGTTGGTCTAAAAGACCCAAATTTAATTTTTCAAATAGATCCCAAGAAATTCTTTAAAAGGTCTTTCAAATGTACTAAAAAAGATCCCAAATAGTTGGCATGGAGAAGTCCCCAATTGTATTTTTCAAAAAGATCCCTGGTTTAACTTTTATAAAGATCCATATTTATGAATTTAAAAAGATCCATGTAATTTTTTTAAATGTCCCAGTTTATTGGTATGGAAAAGATCCCAAGTAGCTTTATCTGAGATATTCCAATTAAATTTTTCAAAAAACATCCAATGAAATTTTTATGAATATGATCCCAAGAAAGTTGGTCTGAAAGACCCAAATTAAATTTTTCAAATAGATCCCAAGAAATTCTTTAAAAGGTCTTTCAAATGTACTAAAAATGTTCCCAAATAATTGGCATGGAGAAGATCCCAATTGTATTTTTCAAAAAGATCCATATTTATGAATTTAAAAAGATCCATGTAATTTTTTTAAATGTCCCAGTTTATTGTTATGGAAAAGATCCCAAGTAGCTTTATCTGAGATATTCCAATTAAATTTTTCAAAAAACATCCAATGAAATTTTTATGAATATGATCCCAAGAAAGTTGGTCTGAAAGACCCATTTTAAATTTTTCAAAAAGATCCCATGAAAATTTAATGAATATGGTCCCAAGAAAATTGGTCTGAAAGACCCAAATTAAATTTTTCAAATAGATCCCAAGAAATTCTTTAAAAGGTCTTTCAAATGTAATAAAAAAGATCCCAAATAGTTGGCATGGAGAATGATCCCAATTGTATTTTTCTAAAAGATCCCTGGTTTAACTTTTTTAAAGATCAATATTTATGAATTTAAAAGATCCATGTAAATTTTTTAAATGTCCCAGTTTTTTGGTATGGAGAAGATCCCAAGTAGCTTTATCAGAAATATTACAATTAAATTTTTCCAAAATGATCCCATGAAATTTTTTTGAGTATGATCCCAAGAAAGTTGGTCTGAAAGACCCCAATTAAATTTTTCAAATAGATCCCAAGAAATATTTATGATTATGGTCCCAAGAAAGTTGGTCTAAAAGACCCAAATTTAATTTTTCAAATAGATCCCAAGAAATTCTTTAAAAGGTCTTTCAAATGTACTAAAAAAGATCCCAAATAGTTGGCATGGAGAACTCCCCAATTGTATTTTTCAAAAAGATCCATATTTATGAATTTAAAAAGATCCATGTAATTTATTTAAATGTCCCATTTTATTGGTATGGAAAAGATCCCAAGTAGCTTTATCAGAGATATTCCAATTAAATTTTTCAAAAAACATCCAATGAAATTTTTATGAATATGATCCCAAGAAAGTTGGTCTGAAAGACCCAAATTAAATTTTTCAAATAGATACCAAGCAAATTCTTTAAAAGATCTTTCTAATGCACTAAAAAAGATCCCAAATAATTGGCATGGAGAAGATCCCAATTGTATTTTTCAAAAAGATCCATATTTATGAATTTAAAAAGATCCATGTAATTTTTTTAAATGTCCCAGTTTATTGGTATGGAAAATATCCCAAGTAGCTTTATCAGAGATATTCCAATTAAATTTTTCAAAAAACATCCAATGAAATTTTTATGAATATGATCCCAAGAAAGTTGGTCTGAAAGACCCAAATAAAATTTTTCAAAAAGATCCCATGAAATTTTAATGAATATGGTCCCAAGAAAATTGGTCTGAAAGACCCAAATTAAATTTTTCAAATAGATCCCAAGAAATTCTTTAAAAGGTCTTTCAAATGTACTAAAAAAGATCCCAAATAGTTTGCATGGAGAAGACCCCAATTGTATTTTTCAAAAAGATCCCTGGTTTAACTTTTTTTAAGATCCATATTTATGAATTTAAAAAGATCCATGTTATTTTTTTAAATGTCCCAGTTTATTGGTATGGAAAAGATCCCAAGTAGCTTTATCTGAGATATTCCAATTAAATTTTTCAAAAACATCCAATGAAATTTTTATGAATATGATCCCAAGAAAGTTGGTCTGAAAGACCCAAATTTACAATTTTTCAAATAGATCCCAAGAAATTCTTTAAAAGGTCTTTCAAATGTACTAAAAATGTTCACAAATAATTGGCATGGAGAAGATCCCAATTGTATTTTTCAAAAAGATCCATATTTATGAATTTAAAAAGATCCATGTAATTTTTTTAAATGTCCCAGTTTATTGGTATGGAGAAGATCCCATTTAGCTTTATCAGAGATATTACAATTATATTTTTCCAAAAAGATTCCATGAAATTTTTATGAATATGATCCCAACTAACTTGTTCTGAATGTTCCAAATTAAATTTTTCAATAAGATCCCTTGAAATTTTTATGAATATGATCCTAAGAAAGTTGGTCTAAAAGACCCAAATTAAATTTTTCAAATAGATACCAAGCAAATTCCTTAAAAGATCTTGCTAATGTACTAAAAAAGATCCCAAATAATTGGCATGGAGAAGATCCCAATTGTATTTTTCAAAAAGATCCATTTTTATGAATTTAAAAAGATCCATGTAATTTTTTTAAATGTCCCAGTTTATTGGTATGGAAAAGATCCCAAGTAGCTTTATCAGAGATATTCCAATTAAATTTTTCAAAAAACATCCACTGAAATTTTTATGAATATGATCCTAAGAAAGTTGGTCTGAAAGACCCAAATTAAATTTTTCAAATAGATACCAAGCAAATTCTTTAAAAGATCTTGCTAATGCACTAAAAAAGATCCCAAATAATTGGCATGGAGAAGATCCCAATTGTATTTTTCAAAAAGATCCATATTTATGAATTTAAAAAGATCCATGTAATTTTTTTAAATGTCCCAGTTTATTGGTATGGAAAAGATCCCAAGTAGCTTTATCAGAGTTATTCCAATTAAATTTTTCAAAAAACATCCAATGAAATTTTTATGAATATGATCCCAAGAAAGTTGGTCTGAAACACCCAAATTAAATTTTTCAAAAAGATCCCATGAAATTTTAATGAATATGGTCCCAAGAAAATTGGTCTGAAAGACCCAAATTAAATTTTTCAAATAGATCCCAAGAAATTCTTTAAAAGGTCTTTCAAATGTTCTAAAAAAGATCCCAAATAGTTGGCATGGAGAATGATCCCAATTGTATTTTTCTAAAAGATCCCTGGTTTAACTTTTTTATAGATCAATATTTATGAATTTAAAAGATCCATGTAAATTTTTTAAATGTCCCAGTTTTTTGGTATGGAGAAGATCCCAAGTAGCTTTATCAGAAATATTACAATTACATTTTTCCAAAATGATCCCATGAAATTTTTATGAGTATGATCCCAAGAAAGTTGGTCTGAAAGACCCCAATTAAATTTTTCAAATAGATCCCAAGAAATATTTATGATTATGGTCCCAAAAAAATTGGTCTGAAAGACCCAAATTAAATTTTTCAAATAGATCCCAAGAAATTCTTTAAAAGGTCTTTCAAATGTACTAAAAAAGATCCCAACTAGTTGGCATGGAGAATGATCCCAAATGTATTTTTCTAAAAGATCCCTGGTTTAACTTTTTTAAAGATCAATATTTATGAATTTAAAAGATCCATGTAAATTTTTTAAATGTCCCAGTTTTTTGGTATGTAAAAGAACCCAAGTAGCTTTATCAGAGATATTCCAATTAAATTTTTCAAAAAACATCCAATGAAATTTTTATGAATATGATCCTAAGAAAGTTGGTCTGAAAGACCCAAATTAAATTTTTCAAATAGATACCAAGAAATTCTTTAAAAGGTCTTTCAAATGTACTAAAAATGTTCCCAAATAATTGGCATGGAGAAGATCCCAATTGTATTTTTCAAAAAGATCCATATTTATGAATTTAAAAAGATCCATGTAATTTTTTTAAATGTCCCAGTTTATTGGTATGGAAAAGATCCCAAGTAGCTTTATCTGAGATATTCCAATTAAATTTTTCAAAAAACATCCAATGAAATTTTTATGAATATGATCCCAAGAAAGTTGGTCTGAAAGACCCAAATTAAATTTTTCAAAAAGATCCCATGAAATTTTAATGAATATGGTCCCATGAAAATTGGTCTGAAAGACCCAAATTAAATTTTTCAATTAAATCCCAAGAAATTCTTTAAAAGGTCTTTCAAATGTACTAAAAAAGTTCCCAAATAATTGGCATGGAGAAGATCCCAATTGTATTTTTCAAAAAGGTCCATATTTATGAATTTAAAAAGATCCATGTAATTTATTTAAATGTCCCAGTTTATTGGTATGGAAAAGATCCCAAGTAGCTTTATCAGAGATATTCCAATTAAATTTTTCAAAAAACATACAATGAAATTTTTATGAATATGATCCCAAGAAAGTTGGTCTGAAAGACCCAAATTAAATTTTTCAAATAGATACCAAGCAAATTCTTTAAAAGATCTTGCTAATGCACTAAAAAAGATCCCAAATAATTGGCATGGAGAAGATCCCAATTGTATTTTTCAAAAAGATCCATATTTATGAATTTAAAAAGATCCATGTAATTTTTTTAAATGTCCCAGTTTTTTGGTATGGAGAAGATCCCAAGTAGCTTTATCAGAAATATTACAATTTAATTTTTCCAAAATGATCCCATGAAATTTTTATGAGTATGATCCCAAGAAAGTTGGTCTGAAAGACCCCAATTAAATTTTTCAAATAGATCCCAAGAAATATTTATGATTATGGTCCCAAGAAAGTTGGTCTAAAAGACCCAAATTTAATTTTTCTAAATTGATCCCAAGAAATTCTTTAAAAGGTCTTTCAAATGTACTAAAAAAGATCCCAAATAGTTGGCATGGAGAATGATCCCCATTGTATTTTTCTAAAAGATCCCTGGTTTAACTTTTTTAAAGATCAATATTTATGAATTTAAAAGATCCATGTAAATTTTTTAAATGTCCCAGTTTTTTGGTATGGAGAAGATCCCAAGTAGCTTTATCAGAAATATTACAATTAAATTTTTCCAAAATGATCCCATGAAATTTTTATGAATATGATCCCAACTAACTTGTTCTGAATGTTCCAAATTAAATTTTTCAATAAGATCCCATGAAATTTTTATGAATATGATCCTAAGAAAGTTGGTCTAAAAGACCCAAATTAAATTTTTCAAATAGATACCAAGCAAATTCCTTAAAAGATCTTGCTAATGCACTAAAAAAGATCCCAAATAATTGGCATGGAGAAGATCCCAATTGTGTTTCTTTCAAAAAGAATCCATAAGTGTTTAATGACATTTAAAGAAGATTTGTATTTTTTTTAAATGTCCAGTTTATTGGTAATGGAAAAGATCCCAGTACTCATTATCAGAGATATTCCCAATTAATTTTTCAAAACAATCCAATGAAATTTTTATGAATATGATCCCAAGAAAGTTGGTCTGAAGACCCAAATTAAATTTTTCAAAAACATCCCATGAAATTTTAATGAATATGGTCCCAAGAAAATTGGTCTGAAAGACCCAAATTTAATTTTTCAAATAGATCCCAAGAAATTCTTTAAAAGGTCTTTCAAATGTACTAAAAAAGATCCAAAATAGTTGGCATGGAGAAGTCCCCAATTGTATTTTTCAAAAAGATCCCTGGTTTAACTTTTTTAAAGATCCATATTTATGAATTTAAAAAGATCCATGTAATTTTTTTAAATGTCCCAGCTTATTGGTATGGAAAAGATCCCAAGTAGCTTTATCAGAGATATTCCAATTAAATTTTTCAAAAAATATCCAATGAAATTTTTATGAATATGGTCCCAAGAAAATTGGTCTGAAAGACCCAAATTAAATTTTTCAAATAGATCCCAAGAAATTCTTTAAAAGGTCTTTCAAATGTACTAAAAATGTTCCCAAATAATTGGCATGGAGAAGATCCCAATTGTATTTTTCAAAAAGATCCATATTTATGAATTTAAAAAGATCCATGTAATTTATTTAAATGTCCCAGTTTATTGGTATGGAAAAGATCCCAAGTAGCTTTATCTGAGATATTCCAATTAATGTTTCCAAAAAGATCCCATGAAATTCTTTATGAATATGATCCCCAAGAAAGTTGGTTCTGAAAGAACCCAAATTAAATTTTTCAAAAAATATCCAATGAAATTTTTATGAATATGGTCCCAAGAAAATTGGTCTGAAAGACCCAAATTAAATTTTTCAAATAGATCCCAAGAAATTCTTTAAAAGGTCTTTCAAATGTTCTAAAAAAGATCCCAAATAGTTGGCATGGAGAATGATCCCAATTGTATTTTTCTAAAAGATCCCTGGTTTAACTTTTTTATAGATCAATATTTATGAATTTAAAAGATCCATGTAAATTTTTTAAATGTCCCAGTTTTTTG
>VYZN01001511.1:0-27728 GCA_009761285.1 Aphis glycines
TGACGCCGCCGACAGCGCTGAACCCCAATTACTCCCACTCTTTACCGTCCGGCGGCGCGCAACATCGGTTATACCCACCGATAATATTAATCAAATCGTATATACAGCGTACTGTTGTATTTATCATTACGCAAAAAGTTTAATTTTTTTTTATAGTGATACAGATATTTTTTTTTATATAAATTAATAATAAACAAATACTATCAAAACGAATTTACGTGTGTATTTTAAATAAATAAATGCAATACAATATAATATTTAAAGAAACAATTATTATATATGATATTGATTTTAATTCTTAAATATTAATTATTTTTAATTTCAATCTGAGGAATCGGTACTTGTTTCACCTGTGATGGTTAGAACATGTTGAGATATTGGAACTAGTTCATCAAGCATTTCATCGGTAATGGACTCAATATCCCACATCTTATCCTCTTCGCTAATTGTGTGTTTTGTAAAAGTGGCCCACATTTCCGGAGTAACTCGTTGAACTCCATCGATCAGCAATTGACGTACATCGTTTAATTTGAATGTAATATTATTCTGCTTCACATGATTTTTTACCACCGACCATGCTAATTCAATAGGATTCAACTCACAATGGTACGGTGGCAAACGCAGAACAATTTTATTACTTTCCATTGCTTTTTCGTCAATGACGTACTTTTCAGTGGTTCAAATCTCTTTGACCTTTTGCATTAATTCTAGTTTCACCATTTTCCTGTCAACTACTACATTTTTATCCTCCAACGATTGAATAATTTTATGTTTTTTCCAAGCCATTGTTGGCGCGGGATCCAGCTTGACCAAATGGTACGACGCATTATCCATTACAATTATGGAATTATCGTTTAATAGAGGTAAAATTCCACAAAATCATTCATAAAAGGAATCGCCGTTCATTTCGTCGTGGTAGTCTGCTGTATTTTTTTTTGATTCAAAACATAGTAGACCACCCTCGACGAAACCGTTTGTTGAACCTATGTGTACCACAATCAATCGTTTCTCTTTACCTGTTGGATTTTTGGGTCCTGTAGTCAGTCCTTTCAAAAAAGCATCTCGACTCGATGTTACGGTTTTATCGACCCACACTTTGTTTGCACACGCACCTGCATTGACCCACGTCTCATCGAGATAATAAATTGTTCGACCTTCACTTCTATAGAGCCTTATATTTCTAATGAAATTCCTGCGCCACATTATAAGATCTTCTCTTTCTGTTAGTGCACTATTACGCTGTCTTTTAGTGAATTCAAAATTTAAATTTCCCAACAGCCGATACAGACCAGTACGAGACAGAGTTGGAAGACTCGAATCTTCGTTAATGGCAACCAACACTTTATTCAATGTAGGTATTTTATGCCTGTACCAGAATCCATGTATTTTTTGACGAATAGCATTCTTATCGAAATCGTCAATTTTCTCGATGATGGTAGATCTTGCTTTTTTTTATTTAGTGAACAAACTACTCCTTTTTGTCTGTAATCCCGAATTGTATTTTTTATAGTGGTTAAACCAATCCCTGTATCATTTGATAACGACATCATTATATCAATGTATTTCATTTTTGGCTGTTGAAGAAGATACTTTTTGTACAGATTAATAATGATGGTCTTTTGGCAGGTCACGACAAACTAAAAAATAATAAAAATAAAAATGAGTTATATGTAGTTACGTGTTACGCACTCATAACAATTAAATTATATATTTGGAAATAAAAACATTTATTCATTATTCATATTAAATTACAAATATTTCAAACATGTTTCATGTTTTAGGTAAAACAAGGTATACTTATATTTATATATTATGAGTTTAACATTTATAAAAAATTAAAAAATAAATATTAAAAAGTCATTAAATTAAAAAATCGATCCATGTGTAACATTTTTATTTTTTTAGGTGACTATCACAATTTAATATAAGCTAATTAAATATTAGAAGATGTTTACCTTTCCTGGTTTATTCTTTTTAACGGGCGATGGTGTTGGTAAAGCTGATGTGCTTGGTTCATCTTCATCGGAAAAGTGCATAATTATCAATAATTAGAAAAAACGGCGCACGGCGGAGTAAAATTGCAGGTGTGTATTACGAGTATATACAGCAAGAGCGTAGTGCGTAGTTGCGATATCACGTGTAAGTCGTGTCAATCGCTGTATATGCTAAGCGCTACGTATGTGAGGACTCGTTGCCGACCGCCGGGCCGAACAGTTGACGATCGTAACCGAACGGAAGAAAATGGTGGGGGATGCGCAGTGACGAACGAAAAAACGAGTACAGTCTCTCATGGAACAGAATATAATTGTGCGTTTTTCACTTTCGTTTATTGCTATTTCTTTTTTTAGCGCGGATATTTTAATGAGGCTCATATCGGTTCCCGTATCCACGAATAATTTTATTGTGGTAGGTTCAAAACTGGCTGAAGTGCATCTAACGTGTTCTCTTTCCATATATGTAATGGTTCGGACATGATTTTCGATTTCGCCTACGGTACGATTTACATTATTGGTTTTACTAGTCGAAGCTTCACCCTGCTCTTTTTTTCTTTTTCTCGTTATATATTCGTTTACGACATTCACTAATGACGTGATTCTCTTTTTTACAATAATGACAGACCTTAACTTGATTTGCTGAACTTTTGAAATTTTTATTTTCGGTCTGGTTTTTAAAACTTGTTATCTTATGTTCACTAGTCCTACATTCGTTACTATAATGTCCGTATTTACTACAACGGTGACATTGAATTTTACTTTTATCGTTAGACTTCTTTACGTATTTATTCCGATTATCCGTTTTATATTCGATTTTTTCATTAAGTTTTTCTTCCTCTACTGCCAAAAATACGGCTTCCTCAAAATTAGGTACTTTTGTGGCTTTCAAAATTAGACGGATATCGTACTGAATACCCGCAATAACTATGGCTAATGTTTGAGTTTGGATTGTTTCTGAAATAATTTTAGCTTCCGCTGTCGTTTTATTTAAAGTTAGCGCGGTGGTTAATTCGTGGGAAATTGTTTCTACTCTATCCGCGTATTGTTGTATCGACTCTTTTTCATATTGCTTAATTTGGTTAAATTGTTTTTGTAAAAATTGTACGGAATGGGTTTTACCAAAAATAGTAGTTAGATGTGCCTTTAGTTCTTCCCATGACGTTATTTCCCGATATCTAACTGCGTCACTTGCTTTATCGGTTAACTGAGAAACTATTGCGTCGAGTATCATAAGTTTTATCTTTTCGTCTACATGCTCTAGTACAAATTCGCATCGATTAAAATAACTGGTAAGGAGACTTTCGGATCCTCCTCCAAAACTAGGTATTGCTCTCATAGCGTCCCCGAAGTTAAGTTTGTTTGGCATTTCGGTTTCTTCTGGTAATTCAGTAGTACGAAAAGTTTGATTTAAATCGATTAAGTCGCTATCGTTTCCCCCTGTAAAGGTAGTATCGTCTGTATTGGTGGTTTCCCCTGTATCGTTAGTAGCGACGGATGTACCTAAATTTGAATCTTTTGATTCGTCTAATCCTCCGTACTGTGTACCTTTCCTAGTAGTCATCTACTGGGTCATTTATAAAAAGTTCCTTTAGGCTCTCAGATAGACGGTAATAATTGTTCAAATAACTTACAATTTTTCCATATTGTCTGAGATGTCGTTGGGCAGTTGTTCCTTGAAATGCTGGCTGAATGACTTTTGAATGCTGGTTGAATGCTCTTAGAATACTCTTTGAATGCTGGTTGAATGCTCTTAGAATGCTCTTTGAATGCTCTTAGAATGCTCGTTGAATGCTGGTTGAATGCTCTTGAAGTCGATTTGGAACAGTGGTTCGTCCAAGGGTCTCAAACTACTGATTTGGATGTGTTCTCTAGTTGAGAACGGCCAAATATATTTCATTTGATGCGAAGACCCCACACCTGACACAAAATTTGTAGTGAGCCGGTCTTGGTGAAGATGGCTCAACACGATTTAACGACGAAGTCCACTTTGTCGTACGTCTTCTTCAGAGAGCGTAGGAAGTTTGAAGTTAATAAACAACTTGTTTGAATTAAAAGTTATTTATTCACTGAGATAATGTATATAATATAAGCTAACCCGATGTGTTGTTAAGTATAAAACAACGCCATCGGTCTATGCGTGAGTGAGGCTTAACTATGTCTAATTCTTAATACTACCACAACCCCTTTTATATTAAACTATATTGGGCGTAGTCCCCAAAATATACGTACGTGTCATGGTAAACAGGAAATTCGACTATAAGTTTCTATTTTATGTTTACTATCACCAATTATTTAAATACATAATTTTAATCCTAAAAATCTATATAAACGATTAATAAAAAACCATGTTCATAATCCAATTATCTAATTATCTATTATTAAATATAATATATTAAAATTCAGTATTCTAAATCCAAACAACTAATATCAACTCAGGGTAACAGGAATGATGTAATGAAATAATAGTGTAATATGCTGGATTACTACAGTAGGCTCGCGAGAATATCTAATGATATAATTTATTGTGCAGTTTATTATATTATTATCTTTATTGTATATAGTTGGCCATCAGAATTTGGTCTTCCTTATTCTCGACTATACCGTATAGTACAGTTATAAATTATAATATTATATTTTCGTTTTATGAAATTAAATAATACAGTCATACAGACATACAGTCGTGATTGTCGTCAGTTAGGTCGGATACTTTACTACCGATAATATTATTGTCTTTTAGGATTTTTTACTATTATGGGAGAAAACCTTAAATATAGGTAGTGGTAGTTTTGAGGGCAAGGCAAGTGAGACAGTGCCTCACCTTGAATTTTATGGTAAATAATACTCATAATTTGAACTTCTTGGCTCACTAATAGCACAAATTTCGCTAATAATTTTTAACACGTTTATGATTTTATTTGAGAAAAATTCTTCTTTATTTCACTATAAAATACATACATATAATAATATGAATTATTGTGTATTATATTATTGTACATCATTCCGTGTTTACTACCAAAAAATATCAATAAACCGATAAGAAATGCACGAAATAATATTATAAAAAAAAATTATAGTATAGTATATAGTACGTAAACAAACGATGGTATTGCAGCAGACGGCAATGTTTCAATATTATCAGAGAGTTAACCATACTATCTTAAATCGTGCTATGTACTAATACTAAAAATAGAGGTTGAAAACTGAAAAAATAATCAGTTGTTAATAACTTGTTATTGTCATTAAATATATGTACCTGTTATATATATAAAACTAGATAATTAGGTTGAAGTATGGCTTTTGGGTCCGAGAAAAGTCCTTATCATAATTTAGCAAACAGTATGACTCTCCGAAGAAATATTAAAAATATTAAAACTATAATTAAAATATATTAAGCTAATTTGCATAGTATAATATTACGCACTATTTTAATATTTTAATATTCAAATTACGTGAAATTCCTATATTTCCTATATTATAATATAATAATTATAATAACTATAATAAAAAATAAGCATATAAAATCAAATCATAATAGCTAAGTATAATACCTACCTATATAATTGCATGTATTTAATGTATTGTATGTATTTAACACATATTACTTTTGTAGTTAAGTATACTAAAAATGTCAAAATAACAAAAAAACACCTTAATGATTATATTTGTATTATAGGAAATAAGAAAAACCGTTACATATTTCGGTACTTATCGGTTATCGCGACTACCTAACAAAAAATGTGACTGCGCGTGTTTCGGCAATCGTCGAAAATATCCCTCGTCTTGCTATGCAAGCCACCTCAAGTAAGTCACAGAGTAATTACTGCCCATATACTACGACATAACTTACCCTGTAACCTACTTGAGGTGGCGTTGCATAGCAAGTCGAGGGATATTTTCGATTTGTGCGGAGCGTAGCGACGAGTGCCGAAACACGCGCTGTCACATTTTTGACTTTATTCTGAATTTTTAATATTTCTTCGGGTGGTCACACTGTTTGCTAAATTATGATTAGGACTTGTAATTTTTTCGGATATTTTTCTCGGACCCAAAAGCCATACTTCAACCGATAATTATTTAATATTTTTATGTTTCTAAATTCCATCTACACTGTTTAATTTTTATTATTATTTATAACTTGTTTAAGTTGTTTATTATTAGTACATAATTTATATTTGATTGAATATAATATGCTTTACAAGTATTTTTACTAAGTACAGCAATATCGATCAACATTATTTTTCAAAGATTCGTGGAAACGAAGTATATATCTATCGATAAGATATAAACTACGATTTTTTCACTACAAATATAGTTTTCATTTCATTAGTCATTAGAAAAAAAGTAAAACACATAAAAATTAGAATTGAAATCCATAAGCAGTGATAGATTATAAATTATATTATATATTATTATAAATATTATAGATGGCTATATATTAAAATATCTTATAGAGGGTTTAAGTCCTCCAGAGCTCCCCCTATTTACGTCCATAATACTAATACAATTGTATTGATATTTTTTATAGCAACAATTACTTAAATGGTAATCAAGTTTTTTTTTTAAATTATAAATAATATAGGTAATTATTTAAATATTCATAGGTATCTTATATATTAAAGTATTATGTAAATATTATATATATTATATTATATAAGATTTTGAATACAATTTTTTATCAAGTAATCCAGTTTAAAAAAAAACATAAATAAATACATACCTATATAAAATAGATTATAATAACATAATATAAAAATATTTTAGTTTTTTATACAATGTTTTTTAACTTTTAACATTTATACAAGATAAATAATTACTTATTATGTAGTTTTAGCTATTTGCATTTTAGGTATCTATTGTTGAAAGTTCAAAAAACATTTTATTAATTTTTCTATAATTGAAAGTTGAGAATGATTTACTTTTTTTATAACTAATAATTTCTGAATTGTTTTTCATAGTACTGTAAATTGCTTATACCTGTATCAAAATGGTAAAAGATAAGCAAAATAGTGGTGCTCAAAACAGAAATATTAAAAAAAGAAAACTTATAAATGAAGCTGCTAATGACAAAACACAAACAAAATTATTTTTTAAACCTATTACTCAGTCTTCTTCTATATTAAATAATACAAATAGTTTGTGTAATAATATTAAAGATAATGTAGTTATTGAAACTATAATAAACAATAAAATTATTCATACTGTTCAAGAGGAAAATGACAATTTGATCAATAGCATATGTATCGATAATACTTCTGATAAAATTAATCATGATGTAGAATCTATGAGTTCTGATAATTATTTAAACTGTGATGGTGTCTCAAACAAAGATAATCTTATGGACTTATCTGCAGCTGAACAATATTTAGAACAAAGTTGTAATTCTGAATCATACAATAATGATAATACCTATAATTTTGAAACACTTTCTGATACAGCTGCTTTTATGGCTCCTTCAATTGAAGATAGTTTTAAATCAAAATTGATATTTTTAGATCAACATCCAATACAGCCAATTATCTTTAATTATAAAAAAGTACCTTTTGATCCTAAAAAATTATACAATAGACAGATGGAAAACGGAGAGATTGTTGAAAGAAAATGGATTTCTTATCAATTTTATACAAATAAAATATTTTGTAGTACATGTATGAAATTTTCTAAGGATATAATAAATTCTTTTGTTAAAGGTATATTTGTTAATCTCAAAACCGTATACAATAAAGTACTAAAACATGAAAAATGTGTGTTACATAAAGATGCTTGTGAAACTTATAAGAGTATGTACAAATAATACTGTAGATGTACTACTAGGAAGTATGTATGACAAAGAAATTGAAAAAAATCGAATGGTCCTTCATAGAGTAGTAGATATTATAATTGTACTTGCTAAACAAAATTTAGCATTTAGAGGACATCGTTATGAATCAATAACCAATTTAAGTAATAATCATGATAATTTAAATCATGGAAATTTTTTAGCTTTAGTCAAACTTGTTGCCAAGTATGATCTGGTTTAAAAGGGTTTACATTGAAGAAATAATGAAAAAAAAAAAATCAAAGAGTTGTGGAAGAGGTAATTTAGTTACTTTCTTATCTAAAACTACATTTAATAAAATTATAAGAATTTTGGGTGAACAAATCCAAAATTCTATTGTAAAAGAAGTTACATATTCTGGCCAATTTTCATTAGAAATTGACTCCACTCAATATGTTTCAGTTGTGGACCAATTAGCAGTTTGCTTGCGTTATGTTTATAAAGGTGAAATTAAAAAACGGTTATTGAAAATGATACATATTCAATTTAGTACTGGTGAAGCTCAATATACAATTGTGAAATCGACATTGCAGAGTTTGGAAGTTGATGTGAAAAAATTAGTAGGGCAATCATAAGATGGTGCAGCAAACATGAAAGGCGAATTTAATGGTCTTCAAACACATTTTAAAAAAGATGCTCCCAATTCTATTTTTACACATTGCCATGCACATGTTTTAAATTTAATTATTGAAGATGTAACTAAATGCAATATTGTTTCACAAAATTTATTTGATTTACTTCAAAAAACTGCAGTATTTTTTTCAGAATCACATAAAAGGACTGATGTTTGAAACATATTTTATCTATAAATGAAAAAGGTTCAAACAAATTAAGAAAATTGCAAAAACTTGGCAATACTAGATGGAACTCTAAAGATGTTGCATTAAAGACAATTTTCCATTCATGGTCAGAAGACAACAATAAAAGAGACAGGTTTTTTTATCTCCTTATTTCTCTTCACATTTTGGGTTATGATGAAAAATATATCAAAGATACCAAGATGACATCTGAAGCAAGAGCTTTACTAATGAAATGGAGTTCATTTGAGAATATATTAGGGGCATTTATTTACTTAAAATTATTTTTTTTAACAACACCGGTGTCTAAATATTTGGAGACCGAAGGTTTAGATTATATAATGGCTTGGAACAAAATTGTAAACTTAATGGAAGAAATGAAAAAATTTGTTTTTAGTTTTGAAGAAATTAAAGAAAAAGCAACAGTATTTTCTCATAATATGTCAAATCGAGTTGAGGATATAGAAAATATATTTATTGAAGATAAATTACCTACTAGAAGAATTAAAAAGATCAAAAAGCAATCTGGAGAATTGTCAAATGACTCAATGTCTGTTTTTGATTAGAATAAAAGATTTAAAATTGAAGTATTTCAACGAATAAGTGATGTAATTTATATGGCTATAAAAGAAAGATTCATAAATAATAATAAGCTATTTTGTGCTTTAGCATACTTAGATCCAAATCGCTTTGTAGATATTAATGATGGAAAATTAGACTTCACAGGTATTCAATTTTGACACAATTTATTATTATAATAAAATAACCAATTAATATATTTGATTAGCATTTAACTCCATATCAATATATTATGTAATTTGTTTGAAATGGATATGACAACTTTTTGAATTATTTTAAAAGATAAAGATTTACTAATTAAAAAAAAAAACTAACAATTCTTACTTAATAGTAGATAATAATAAAACTATAACATATTTAATTATTAATTTATGAAAAAATTGTTAATGTTATGCTTATTTTCAGAATATAAATTCATAAATCAGCATATAACACATTATGTTACAATTTTAAAATCTTGCTTATTAGCTTTTATCAAATATTTTAGATAATGCTGTAAAAGAGCTTTGCGTGGTAGCCAAAATTAACTATGAAGAGTTACGCATTGAATTATATAATTTCGCTTTAACATTGTAACGTGCCACGTTCAAGCAATTGAAAGATGTAATATGGAATGGATGTAGTTGTAAAAAATATAACCGATCGAAATATTTCTAAGTGTTTTCATTTTAAGTCCAAATGATTTAATAAATTAAACTCTGAAAAATATTCTAAGTCCAAATAATAAGATTATTGAACTGGGTGACGTGAAGGTGCTCTCTCTAACTCTGGTGGATCACGTCTGAAATGAGCCTAATCTGGGCCCCCTTATATATCATACAGGGACTCCCGCGGTACCTTCAGGTCCCTGATGGTCAGCAACACCTGCATCCTGCCTCTTCCCACGCATTGCGTCATTTGCGCGATACCGTGCGTCAATTATATGACTATAATATTCTACCGGGTGGGTGATTACGTACCTAGTGTATTCTATCGGGTGGTAATCATGCATCCATAATTTGCCTCCGGACAGTAATCATGTGTTATTATTTTCTATCGGATAGGGGCACACGGGCGATGGTGCTTTTGGTGTAATTATAGTGCCAGCGTTCTTATTTCGTTCGGCCGTTGTTATAGAGGGGTTGTTACCCATCTGCTTTTAATGTAACCTCATCATATTTATGTTTATTATACCCCTAAGGTTAGGTTATCATTATCTACGGTGTATAGTAATTTATATATAAGTATCAGAGCACGTTGCACGTGTAACTAAATTTAATGTCGACAAAGAAAATATTTTTAATGTTTCTCTAAATCTAGTTTTGTCTTCAGATAAATTATCAGTTAGTGAACTAAGAGACTCTGACATAAAACGAAATGTGTCAATAAATTTTATATTGAATTTATCTTGAATAGTTTTACTAAATGATATATATTTTTCTGATGAATTAGGTATTACATGAATATCATTTTCATTACAACCAAGTTCACGAACAATGAAATGACTGTCATAGATTAAGTTATGAAAGTATATTGGAATAAATGAAACATTAGTTAATTCAAAATTACAATTTAAACAAACAGCTTATCTAAAACGTCCTGTAAAATGATTATGATCTCTTACTTTAAATAAATTATCGTTTTTAAATGATTTGAAGCAGCATTCACATAATCTAGCATTTTGAAATTTATGTTCTTCATCAACAGTTAATTTGTCCATGGGTATAATTATCTTATAAAGATTACACACTTTTGAACCTATATCTATCATTGTCTTTATGAAATGTTTTGCTGCTTTACGGTTTCTATTAGCATGAAGTTTTGTTGGAATTTTATATTTTTTTATTAAATATTTAGGTATAATGTCATAATCTATTTTTACGTAAAATGCATAACTCATAGGTTTATGTTTATGAGTTATCAATGTCTTAGTTTTAATGTCTTGGTTGTTTATTATAGGTTTAAACAACATTCAAAATCAGAATAAATTACTATAGGTATTCGTTGAGATCTTTTAAAATTTTTAAAATAAATAGTATCGTCATTACTCTTATCAAACATTACAGGTCGTTCAAGTTTATGTTTTCCACAAATTTTTTTATGTTTTTTTTAACCCATTAATACCCCATAGTTTGAATTTACAAGGAATATTACTAAACACTGTAAAACATCTTTTACATATAATTAATTTAGATTTATGTTTCGTCTTTTGACTACGAATAAGTCTACAAAAATCATTAATAAAACAATAATAATAATGTGACGTTATACCATTATTAATTAAAAGCAGATCGAAGTGGTTTTTACTTTCCACATTGTTCATATATAATGGGAAAACAACATTTTTATTATCTAAACTAAAAACATTAACTGATACATTATTTAAACGTTCAAATGATTTAATTTGATTAACTGGTGTCGGAAAATCGATACAATGAAAATTTAATCCACTTTTTTTCAAGCATTTTAAAATATTGATTACTAAATTTAGTTTTATCTGAACGAGTATTATATTTTGTTAAAATTGCATATTTGAAACATTTGTTATCATTATTTTTTACATTTATAACAGCTTTCTTATTCCTTATACAGTCTGGTAAAATTACATAAGAAGATCCGGTTAAAGGGTTTACAATATTGATTCTTAATTGTAATGCATCAATTGAATATAAACTCCAACCACTTCTTTTAGTTACAAAATTACTTTCCTCTTTGTTAATTTTATCAAACATTTTTTTTAATAAATTTTTGAAATTTGAATTTGTATATGCCAACACATTCACTGTTTTAAATGAAATATCTCGGTGTTCCTGTGTTAACACATGTACATAAACACAGTCGAGATATAAGTTAAATTTAATACTAGTTTGTTGTGTCATTTTTTTTAATTTACAAACAATCATTTCAAAACGGTAGTCAAAAAATTGATTAAAGTCTATGAAATTATAATCGTTTTTTAAAACAAACGTTTTTGAACATTTTTTAAACCGATTTAATTGAATAAGTCCGCTTCCAATTACGTTCATACGTGTTCTTTTTGATATTACATTTCGTTGTATTTTACTGTAATTAAAAATAAATAAATAATAATAATAATAATAATATAAAATTTACCATTAAATAACAATAAATAAATTATTATTACTAAATAAAAAAAACGTATTAATCATGTATGCTTATTAAGTCATTATTTATTATTATTACAATCGATAGCGTTGACCATTGAACGATCGAGGTTAATTTTTAAAATATTACCGTGTTACTAATTACGATCTATTGTTATTAAAGATAAGTCAATATAATTTTATTATTTTACTTAATATGAACTGATAATATTGCTTTTTTATACATAAATAATTAACTTAGTAGGCTATATCTTAAAGCTGATCTGGTTTTTTTTCAAAATTTTTTTAGTATCAAATCTCTGGTTTACATATATATATATATATATATTATTCATTAATCTTATTCATCCATCAAGTGATATTATGAAAGGTCGTTCTCAATGTCGTTTAATTTTAGATTTAACGTAAGTCTGCTTTATAGCTGTAGAAATTAAGTATTAAATCGACATGTTAATATTTGTTAAAATCAAAATCGATTGTAATTATTTTTAACGGATGAGGTTAATTTTTCAATATTACCGTGTTACTAATTGCGAACTATTAGTATTTTGTAAGAACTTATATTATTTTATTATTTTACTTAATATAAACTGATAATTGCCAAACGATACGCACGTAGTTCGCGCTCCCGTCCGTCTCTTTAAATAGTGCACGCATCAGCGTAATGTAAAAAGTCGTGATTAATCTTTAATCTTTATAATATCAACAGTGTTCAACTTACCGCCATTTTATTAAAAAATATAAATTCTTTACAGCTATTATGCATTTACGCTAAACTGCTCACTAACTTTTGCTTAAGTAGTAAGTACGTACGAAAAACGTGTTATTATTATTTCATAGTTCCTCGATTGTTATTGCATAACTGTTTCGTGCGGTTATCTTATCTACTGACCGCCGTCAGGCGGTCTCATTAAAAATAATTACCCACCGCTGTTAATTATGTCGTCAACGAAAATCAAACATAATACCAATAGTGGCAATTCTAATCAACAGACTAATACTAAAACAAATACGTCTAAACAAACCACAAACGTAAATGAAAATACTCAAACCCATTTGACTCACGGCAACTCAGCTGTGGACGTAAATACAAGCGACGGCTTCACTCTGGTCAAAGGTAAAAGAGTTCTCTCTACCTCCTCGCAAGCGTCTTCTTCAAGCGTTACTACTAATACACCTCAGTTACATAATAACAAAAAAACAAAGCTGTTTAAAACTACTAATCGTTTTCAAATTCTCTCTCATGATATTGACCCTGGTCCCGACCCGCCTATGTCTCCAAATTTGGATAATGACGGCCACAATGATGTATTTAAACCTCCACCTCCGATTTTTGTTAGAGGTGTAACCAATTACTCAGACTTAACGACAACACTCATTGAACTAATTGGCGTTGACAATTTCTTCTGCAAAGCGTCCGCCGATCGTCTGAAAATTCAAACAGCAAACCCAGAATCCTATAGATCCTTGATTCACTTCCTAAAAGATGAAGGTGCAGAATATCATACATATCAACTTAAAGAGGATAAACCTCTCCGTGTCGTCATACGAAACCTGCATCACACCACGGAACCAGACACAATCAAAGAGGAACTTGAAGTTCGTATGTTTGATGTCAGACGTGTTACAAATGTTCTTCACAGAGTGACCAAAACTCCACTCCCTCTCTTTTTCGTAGACTTAGAGCCGCAAATCAAGTCTAATGATATTTTTCAACTTACCTCACTTTTACACACAAAAATTAGAGTTGAGGAGCCCTACAAGTCCAAAATCTTAAGCCAATGCAATAACTGTCAAGAGTATGGACATACGAAAACCTACTGCGGCTACCCGCCAAGATGTGTTCGTTGTGGTGCTGGTCATAAGACTCCCGACTGTCCAAATCAACGTTCGGACCCTCCAAAATGCGCACTCTGCTCAGGCAACCACCCTGCAAGTTACAGAGGATGTTCCATCTACAAGGACCTTCAGCGTGTCAAAAAACCATTTACAAAAAGTAACTTTGTATCAACTAACACTAAAACAAACTTTTCAAATGTTAAAGATAGTCGTCCCTCCAATGACACTCACCTAAATCAGTCTAATGCCCACTTCCCCACCTATGCACAGGCCACTTCTGGTAGACCTGTTAATAATGCTGCTTCTGAAACAACTCCAGATTTAAATAATACTATCACTAGATTTCTTGAGGAATTTAAATCTCTTTTAAATCCTCTTATGTCACTACTTACCACAGTAATAGACAAACTACTTGTCAAATTATAATGTCTTGTAACACAATTACTAATAAATCTCTATTAATACTACAATTTAATGCAAACGGTTTAAAAAACCATGCCTTAGAACTCCAAACTGTACTTTATAACAAACGTGTTGACATTGCCCTCATTACTGAGACACATTTTACTAAATATTCAACCATTCATATCCCTGGATATAAGCTATTAAAAACCAACCACCCTGATGGTACAGCCCATGGTGGTGTTGCCTTACTAATTAAATCTTCAATCCTCTTTGAACTCCTTCCTAACTTTTGTCTCGATCACCTTCAATCATGTGCAATAATTGTTAAATTAAATAATATTCCCATTACTATTGCTGCGATATACTCCCCTCCCAAACACAAGATCACAGTACAGAACTATACTAATTATTTTAACACAGTTGGTAACAATTTTATAATTGGCGGTGACTTTAATGCAAAGCACCACTCTTGGGGTTGTCGCGCAACCAACCCGCGTGGTTCAGTCCTTCACAACTTTGTGTCTCAAAACAATTTTAAAGTTCTTGCTCCCCCAGGTCCGACTTATTGGCCGACCTCAGTTCGTAAAAATCCAGATATTTTAGATATTTTTATTGCAAAAATCCCAAGCAACATTCACTGTAATACTATTAACATCCTAGACTTAAATTCTGACCATTCTTCAGTAATTTTAACTCTTAATGCCTCCCCTCCTCTACGTCCTATCTCACCAAAGTTATTTAGTCATACCACTAATAAACTCCAATTCCACGAACTAGTAGACCAACGTATACAACTTAATGTCAAACTAAAATCTAAAGATGACCTGGATTCAGCTGTTAACAATTTTACAAATATTATCCAATCGTCGGCTTGGTCATCATCAAAACAAACCACTCCCCCTTCGAACTTATCTCCTATGCCCGCCCACATTCGCGAAGTTATAGTTCAGAAACGTAGGGCGAGAGCGTATTATCAGCGCTCTAGACTTCCGTCACATAAACAATTGTACAACAAACTGTCTAATGCTCTTAAAAAATTACTAGCCAAACACAAATCAAATTCATTTGCAAGTTACTTAACAAATCTCTCTCATAAAGACGGTAGTCTATGGAGAGCAACAAAAAATGTGTGCAAAACTAAAACCCCAAATATTCCAATCAAAAAATCCGATGGTAGCTTAGCAGTCACAGATTCTGATAAAACTGAAGCATTCAAACAACATCTTTCTGATATTTTTGTCCCTCATTCTGATATATTCTGTCCCCATAATATAAACTCTGTAGAAGAGTTTCTTAATGTTCCTCTACCAGCCTGTCTCCCAGTCAAACACTTTACCCCAAATGAAGTGAAATATACTATTGACAAATACCCCCTTAAAAAATCTCCTGGGTTTGATCTTATCACAGCTGAAGTTGCCAGATGCCTCCCAAAAAAAGCAATTATTCACCTCACACATATTTTCAACTCTGTCCTTAGACTTTCCTACTTTCCAATACTTTGGAAATACTCAATTATTATTCTTGTCCTCAAACCAAATAAACCTCCTGACTCTATCTCCTCTTTTCGACCAATAAGTCTGTTGCCTTTTTTTGCAAAAATTCTGGAAAGACTCTTACTGAAACGTATTCTACCAAGCTTAACGACAAATTCCGTTCTCCCCGACTACCAATTTGGGTTCCGTAGTGCGCACTCAACAATACACCAAGCTCATAGAGTTGTTGACTCAATTTCCTTTGCACTTGAAAAAAAATCATATTGCACGTGTGCTTTTCTAGATATCTCACAGGCTTTCGATAGGGTTTGGCATGACGGGCTCTTATTCAAACTTAAAAAATTTCTACATCCGATTTATTTTTTAATCATCAAATCTTATCTCTCCGATAGATACTTCAGCACCCGTATAGGTGATACTCTCTCTAGTATAGCCAGAATCTCAGCAGGTGTTCCTCAAGGAGGTATTCTCTCCCCTGTACTATACAATATATACGCCTCAGATCAACCAATCACGCCACACACTCAAGTCGCCGACTACGCTGACGACAAGGTAATTATTTCCATAAGTCCTGAACCCATCACAGCTTCTAGACACCTACAAAATCACCTAACCCTCATGGAAGACTGGTACACTAAATGGAGATTAAAAATCAACCAATCAAAATCTGTACACACTACGTTTACCCTCAGACTTTTACCTTGTCCTGATGTCTCCATCTATGGTACCCAAATTCCTAACTCGCAAATAGTGAAATATCTTGGTCTAACCCTAGATCGTAGGCTTACTTGGGCACAGCATACCAAATCGAAGCGTCTTAATCTAAACTCTCGTTTTCGGTTGCTCAAAACGTTCATTAATAATAACACACACACTAACCTTAACACAAAACTACTTATCTACAAATCCTTAATCAAACCAGTTTGGACTTATGGTATTCAGTTATGGGGTAATGCTAAAAAATCGAATCTTAATAAAATACAAACCTTTCAAAACCTAGCCCTCAGAAAACTTCTCAACGCTCCACCCTATGTCTCGAATTGCACTATCCATTCTGACTTAAATATGAAAACAGTCCTCGAAGAAGCAAAAATACATTATAAACGATTTCATAGCCGTCTCCCCTCCAACCCTAATCCGTTAATACGAAATATCGCAGTCCCGACCATTCCTGGCAATCCGCCCAGACGCCTCAAACGTAGCTGGTGTCGTGACCTCCTTGATCCCCCCTTATTATAAAATTCAAATTCAAATTCAAAAAAAAAAAAAAAATCTTAAATAAATAAACAAATAGAAATCTCTAAGTAAAAAAAAAAAAAAAAAAAAAAAAAAGTAAATATAAATCATTAGTGAGTGTCATTACTGGATGGCTTCTCATATCTTGTCTGCCATGTAAATATATATGTTTTATGTTAGTTTCTAGTTTAGATATTAATGTTTGATATGTATATGTTTTTCTACCCTCTGCCTATATACTTATTATGCCTAATGGGTACAGATTGTATATTTTAAATAAAGAAAAAAAAAAAAAAAAACTTTATCAAATAGAACAATTATAGATTCTTTTAATCGATTATTCTTTAACAAGGAAATTTGGGATTGTGTGTGTGGATTTTTATTTTATAAAACTATTTTTAACCTAATGTTTTTAAAATTCATTTAATTTAATTTTATAATTAACTTTTTATTGTTTTAAATACTAAGAAATTATAAATAAAATACCATTGCAATATAATAATTAGTATTTTTTTTAACTATATACCGATTGCAATAAGAATAATTAATATAATTAATTAAAATTTAATTAATTAATTATGTTTACGTACCTCTTCTGGAATTGGTCTGGTATGATGTGACGGATCAGTATGTATATCTGTGCTCTTGATTAATTTGCTTGACGAAAGACTAGTAAAATGTTTATTGTACAGATATAAAGGCTGTAAAATATACAAAATTATCATTAACCGGAAAAATAAAACTTTTTAAAAGTACTTAATTAATATATCATTTGAAGATTTATTTACATTTAAAAGATCAATAAGTTTTATTTCTTTGAATAGAACCCATCTTTATTAAATAGATGTTAAATAAATATAACTATCTGATGGGATAAGTATTTAGTTCTAAGGTATACAAAAACATTTTTTTTTTTTTTTAAGTATAAAGTATAATAAACTATACATAAGGAGTCGAGTGAATAATAGTAGGTTACTGCAATTTATATATTACTTGTATTCAATGATAAATCATTGTGTACGAAAAACGATTCTGAGCGGTAGAGCGGAAATGGCAGTGTATATTACTAATGTGTATTAGTAATACAGCTATAATTTTAGTACTTTTTTCTGCTTTTCCTTAACCAATTATACGTCCAATAAAGTAAAATATAAAAACACGGTTTTTTATCTCTCCCTGTTAGTGAGTTCAACAAATTTCGAGTTGAATAAAATTAAACAATAAACTTGTATTACAACTGTCAATATGAAATTTTTATTTCGATAAAGTTTTGTATAATTTATTCGTTTTCAATAACATTGAAAATTCGATTTACATCAGTCATTAAGCTTAAAAAATATTATTACAACCAATTTGCTACATATTGCTACTTTTCTTTAACCATTATTATCAAAACAATTTGCATGTGAATTAAAATCAAAATATGATAAATGTATTGTGACTTTCATTGTTTCTTTATAACTATTTATAACTAGTCATAAAGATAGAATATAAAATACCTATACATTTTTTTAATTATCAGTCACCATAATTAATATAAGACTACCTAGGTAAACAAACATCACATTATACTGTTTATTGTTTGATTTGCATACCGTGGACACTTTGTACTGTAAAAAAAAAACTAGAAAATATATTCTACAAGATGAGATATGATTAAATTATTTAAAATTTTATTATTTTATAAGTATCTACAAAAATATGTTACACTATAAAAGATCCCAATGTAAGTTTATTTATGCCATAATTTTTATCATATATAATATATGTATGATATACACACACATATTTCAAACACCTGCATTTGAAAATCGACTTTTTAAACACCCAAATGGAGTACTTGTTTATAGTAGGTAATTACTCTGTTTCATTTCCATATCCTTTGAAGGATCTGTCACATAAAACGAATTATGTACTTGAAATGTATTGTCCTAGAACAGTTGTTTGCTAAAGCTTTTTGTTTAGTCTTAGGATCTAGAGCACATAAAAAATAATGCACTATATATTGAAATCTGGGTTCTTATCATCAGCAATATGAATAACGCAAGTATATCGATGTTGTATAGTATAATATATAGTAGGTAACTTGAGATACCGTTGAATAAAAAATGAATGAAATTTTTTTATCCTATGAAAAAAGACTGTATACTATAAGTCTTATATAAAAAATGTTTTAGTTCATTCTTGCATATACGCTTTGTGAATTCATAAATAACTGCAAATACGTATCCCTATAGTGTGGTATATAATTTTTAAACTTTGAGATAACTTTTTAGTCGTTATCAACAAACCCGCGGGATATGCTAGCTTTTTTGTAACATTTTGTGATAACCTACAACTACTATATTATAATTATAAAAAATAAAATGTATGCATTTGATACCTGTATAAATTTAGTAACAACGAAGACATCTAATAATAAAATTAGGTACTGTCGATATTGAATATTGATAATAAATATATATTATATAATTTATATTTTTGTTAAGAATACAACATGTAGGTAAAATATGCTTTTTGTTGATTTAAGTCAAATAAAGCCAATTATTCATTAAGTGAAAAAAATTAATTACTTGAATTTTTGTATTGTACTAGTTTACGTATTTTATTTATTATAGGTGTCTTGAGACCATTATTTTAAAAGTAATTTAAACTTGGTTGTGCCATCCACTGAACGAAAATAAATTAGAAACTTTATGCTTATGATTTCTAAAAAAAAACCTCATTAATACAAATTCTGACAAAGTTATAGTTTATACAAACAATTGAGAATTAAAAGTAAATAATTTCATAACTATTATGTGTCAGATATTTTAAAAGAAAACTTTTTTTGTTTTAAATTCTGTTATTCGCGATATAAATATATATATATATTTTTAAGTACATGATATATAAATATTGTTTCACCATAGTTATGTCTATGCTATCTTTTATTATTGATTCAATATAATGGAAAAACCTTACGGGGTAAGTTGATTTTCTAAAATAGAGAATGTTGATTACGTGTATAAATAATACAAGGTATTTTTTATTATTTTTTTTTTGTTTCATTTAAATATTAGGTACCTATACAGCTTCAACTCATTTCCAAGTGAGTACCCTAAGTCGGAGAAACGTCTCGGTTTTTTGAACAGATAGTGATACTTTCTAGTCCTGAGTTTTATAAATTATTAGTTATGTTTTATAAATTTGGTAATAGTGATTGGTAAATGATAACAAATAATAATGTCTGTGATATTAATATCTTTGACTTGATAGCCTCGCCCGTTAAGAGGGCTAATTTTGGAGGTACAAACATTATTGAAATTTTAGATTTTAAGCGTGTATAGCCGTCTGTGATCAGTAGATAGTGGATAATAGATATGCGTTGATAGATTACCGAATAATCAGGTAAGTCGTATGAATACAAGTATAAAAATGTAGGCAGAGCGTATTGTCAGGAACGTTTTTAATTTTAATTTTTTTTTTTTTGTGAAAATAAAAACACGATAATATTTTATTTCGAAAGGGGAGGAGAGAGCTTTTGCTTTAATTTAGTACTTATCTACATAATTTATAATTTGTTATAATTAGAATGAATTAGAATGCGGTTGGTCAAAAAATGTATTATTGTTATACTGTGATAGTTTGTTTTAATTTCAATATAATTTTACATGCTTGACTATTGTTTTCAGGGTTAGATGTATACAAAATAATAAAATAAATTAAAAATAATTGTAGTTCAATTTCTAATACCTAGTGTATGTGTTGGAGCGTGTATTACATAAATTTATTGTTTTCTTGATACCTACATGAATACATTATGAGAATAAAAAGGTGGGGAAGTGGGTATCGTTTTGCTGTACAAAAGACGTTGAGTAAGTCACTGTAATGAATGTGTTAATTTTGAATTCAATGATTTATCATTATATATGAAAAAATTATTCTGAACAAAGGTGATCTATAATCAGCATTATCAAATATTATGTATTTCAATATTGTTATAATGTTAAGTAATTTATTTCACTATTAATTTAGTTTCTAACTAGTTAACTCTGTATTACATTTTCAAGCTGTAACTATGAAAATAACCATTTCATAACAATTCCACTACAAAATAATTTGTGCGTTTGTATTATTAAAAAATATTTCAATATTTCTATACATTTATTAGAACAACTCAACAACACATGTAGAATCTTATATTATATTATTAAGCTTTTTGACTAAATGAAAATTTTTTAATCATTAATCATAAAAATAGAGAAAAATATTTATAAATAAATATAAATACGTTGAAAATTTACCATATCTAAAAAATGGTATTATAAAATTGGTACCTAAAAATTCCAATTTTTCTTTAATTTTTTTTATTTATTTTGAAAGTACTGGAAATTTTAAATTTTTAACTACAATTAATATATAAAACATCTCTTACAGTTAAAAATTGAAACAATTCTTACTATACTTATTGTATAAAAGTACAATACATTAAAAAAATATCACATCATTGTATAATCAATAATTTTATTGTTATGCTCAGAATGTAAAAAAAAATACTTTAGGATTTATTTTAAACTACAGAAGTAATGTTTAAATTATTTAATATTGCGCGGAACACAGTAAAACTCCTTGCATCCTCCATGGTTTGCTTATGAATACTAGTAAAATACTACTACTACATCTTTATACCATAATATTGGTGTATTAGTTATATAAAAATAGTTTTTTTTTCATTTTGTTCTCAGAAACCTGGAGGTCGGAGGAATAAGATTTTAAATTCTACCAACAAATTCAAAAATAAATCCATTGGTATTTTTTACTAATATGAAAACAAATTTACTTTATTGTAACTCTTTTTTAAGGTGACAATTTATGAATACTTTTTCTGTATTGTTGTTTATTTACTAAAATTATTTGTACATAAATATAATAATAACATTATAACATTATTTGGCTTTTTTAAATTTATTATTAGCAATCTGGCTACCTATCTTTATACATCTGAATAATTAGCTTAATTGATAAAATAAGTAAATATTAATTTAAAAATAATATAGTTGGTAGGTCTTCCAATGATGGGTTTTTATTACAAAAAATATTAGTAATATTACCTAAATGTTTAATTAATTATGATCTACACTTTTTTTATTATAAATACGTCAGTCATATATCTATCACTAGTGTAATTTTAACTTTTTTTGGAATTTCCTGGAATATTTTTGAATGCGAATTGGGTGATTGAAATGGTTAGTTAGTTGGTTATTGAAGTGCTTATAATGGAGCTGTAAAAGTTTAGTGACATTGGGTATTTTCAATGAACACCGAGTAAAGAGTATTAAACTATTATTGGGAATATAGAATAAGTCTAATAGATAATGCAGAGAACCCCTGGGTCAATTAGTCAAACCTTATGGGTAACTGCAATTATTTTTACAGTTATATTATTATCAAAAGCATCTATACATAATAAACGAAGAAGTATACGAATTGCAGGTTATCTGACTTGATGCAGTATATTTATTTTTTATTTAGACATTAGAAAATGAGTATCAACATGTTTTATGTACTTAATAATACTTTGGTTAACATGCTGCTTCTGTCGTCTTCCGTGGTTGAATTTTGTTTAGGTATTACATTAATGATGTGTTTAAGTAAAAAATTTTCTTTGGTAACCAATAGGCATTAACGGTATTTAAAAAAAAAAACGAGTCATATTGAAAAAGTTTTTATACAGCCAACCCGCCTTTACCTGGCACGTATATAGTTAAATTTATATAGTTTATATTTTGTTGTGGAAACTTTACCTCGGAAATACTGTAGAAAGTTATAGTGTCTGTGAAAAGTCAAATAGTAAAATTGTAATTTTTGTTATTTTTATACATAAAAGTGAATAAATAATCATTTTTAAAGGCCGTGGTAGTTTATACAGCACCCGTGTGCCCAGCCCTGCTTTATGGGCGGCTGGTAAATTAAGAAAAAAATTACGCCGTAAATAAATAAATACAAATGTTTAATGTTCATTAATATTTATTAGATATTAAAAGGAATAATGTAGTTTATTTATGTTTCAGTCTGTGATAGATGTAAAAGAACGCCTCTGCCCTGAATTTATTTTATTAAAATATTGTTTAGTATAAAATGATTTTATTTAATAGTCATTATTTATTTTTTTGTATATGTTGTTGAAATTTAAAAAATAACAAAAAAAATTAAATAATTTTAAGGAGGTTATACCTACGTATGTTAACTATTGCTTTGTAGTCATAGTTTTTTTTCTCTAGAAAATTAGAATAGAATTTATTAATTAAAATAATAATGTAAATTAATTATGTATAATACACTTTAGTTGACTTTTTAGTTTATTTTGAGCGTTAAATATACAAAATTCACTAAATTAAGAACACAAGTATACAAAGTATGCACAACTCCTCTACAAGCAACTCATAACAATATAGGTGTATTTATAATTAAATGCTCAATAAAATTAGAAACTTTAAAAATTAATTTTTTAAGGAATAAACTTATAATGATTATATGCAAGTGTAGTATGTATATACGAGTGTGTGACATATTTAATTCAAAATATGATTTACCGGCATAAATGAAAAATTTGTCACGATTTTGTAGGTATTAATGAATACCATTTATCTACCCAGACTTTTATATAAGTTTCAACCCGTCACATGTATTATAGTAAGTTTATACAGTAATGTAATAAATGTGTAGTGGAGAGTGAATGTATATCGTCGAGATGGGATTTTATAAGTGAATAACATTTTCCCGGAGTTATGAATAAATTTCACCCTTCGAATACAGTAAGCCCGTACAATACGCCAGGTTTTTAAGAAATATCGACACACATATTCTACATCTACCAACCTACCTAAAAATCTAAACGTTATTTTCTTCACGCTACAATAGATATTTCAACCAAAAATGTTAGTTTACCTATATATTTATATACGATTTCTCTACATTTTTTTATGAGAATTATTCTTCTTTCTGTCAGTGTTTTAAATTAGTACTACAGTATTAATACTATAGATTTAAAGGTACCTATTTAGATTAAATTGTAAACAAGGAGCTAAATAACCAAATGTAAACTCCTACACGAAAATGTAATTGAAATTGTTATGAAAATATTTATAAAATATATGAAATTTTAATGTAGATACTAATAATTACTTATTTACTAATGATAATTATTATTTGTTAAAGTACTTACAAGTAACCATAACAAAATTACAAATTAAACTAATAAAACATCTTGTTGGTTAATAGTTACTACATTGGTACATCAACATTTATTAGAGGAAGAATTGCTAAAAAAAAATGAATTAACTGTAATTTAATCTTTGTGGTTTTAAATTTAATTTTTTATATATTTTACTAAAATCCCATGGGAATTTGTCGAGTTACAACAGAATCCAATACACAACACAACCTCAAAATCACTACTTTAATGTACTAACCTTACATTTTCATTATCCACAACTGAGTAAAAACTTTTAACATTTAACTTTAAAGTAACGTGAAATATTACAACGTTACTCATAACCAATTTATACATATTAATCATTTTTTAAGTAGAAAGTTGTTTTAAACATCAAAAACTAATTTTTGTAAAAGTTTGAATTCTGTTACATTTAATTATATAAAAAATAATTAAAAATCAAAAACTTGTTTAGTTTAACGAAATAACTTAGTAAATAGTTTTTTTTTTCATTTAATCATTGTAATGGTGATTATTATTTATTTTATTTTTTTTAATAAATTAGGGTCAATATCCTTCCTCATTAGTTAAAACAATTTTAGATTATACATCTATATTTCGTATACATGTTACACATCAAAATAACGTTATTTTCTAATAAATAACAATAGTTACCTAACAAATTATCAATTATTTCTTAATTGTTAAAATATTCATAAAGATATATAAATATATATTTAAATTGTATTATTAATACAATTCAATATGGTTGAAGTGATATGAAAAACAAATTTAACAATATTATATCTGATATAATTATAAAAAAACGTAATGATAATAACACATTACTAACCATAGATGAATAAAATATTCGTATTGAACAATTAAAACATTCTAAATTTGTGTTGAAAACACCAGGAAAAAATGTCAATGAAATACTATCGAATGGTACGTAAACATGATATTTTAACAATAAATAATAAAGAGCGTCTTATTAAACCTGTAACTAACGTTATACTATACTATATACCAGGGGTGGCCAGCGAGAAGAGACTCGCGAGCCACCAAATGTATTAATAAATATAGAAGAGCTAAAATGTAAAAAAAAGTCATTTATAAATGAGATAAGATGCGAGCCGCGAAAGTCTATGTGGCGAGCCGCGGTTTGACCACCCCTGCTATATACTGTATTTCGTTACGATTGACGAATTGTTCAATATTTTGCATTCAACTCATTATTCATGATGGAAGATGTATAAAATGGATTCTGAATTAAAATCAAAATATTGCAATATCACGAATGAAACTATTAGGACATATTCAAATATATGTACAAATTGTCAACTAAAGTTATAAAATCCTAGAAGAGGATTAGTTTCATAACATATTTATTTTTCAACTTTCAATTCAAGACCATAAACAAATTTAATTAATATTCAATCCCAAAATATAAATGGATTCCGCTATATTTTAAATTATCAAAACTACCTATCTTACAATTTACAATTATAGAAGAATATCCCTACTAAATACAGTATACCTATATGGTGTTTTGAAGGATTCTATTGAAGCGATTGTATAACCCATAGCAGAAGAGTGTATCGGAGGACACTAGTATGGATTTGTAGAGGTAAATCAACACTTGATATTGCAATATCACGAACGAAACTATTAGGACATATTTAAATATATGTACAAATTGTCAACTAAAGTTATAAAATCCTAGAAGAGGATTAGTTTCATAACATATTTATTTTTCAACTTTCAATTCAAGACCATAAACAAATTTAATTAATATTCAATCCCAAAATATAAATGGATTCCGCTATATTTTAAATTATCAAAACTACCTATCTTACAATTTACAATTATAGAAGAATATTCCTACTAAATACAGTATATGGTGTAATATGGTGTTTTAAAGGATTCTATTGAAGCGATCGTATAACCCATAGCAGAAGAGTGTATCGGAGGACACTAGTATGGATTTTTAGAGGTAAATCAACACTTGAACAGCAGTCAATAATTATACGAATTATTGAAAAGTTATTAATTTCGACAAAATATATATTTTGTTGTTTTCAAGAAAGCCTAGGACAGAATATATCGGAAAAGCTTGTATAGTATTATAACATTTGAATTTCAGTTTCCAGCAAAACTAATATCGCTAACAAAAATGTGTTTATTATTACATAGTTAAGACTATATTCAACAGTTTAAATAATGATGTAAAGAGTCTGATAAAAAGTTCATGTAAAATTCATTCTAATAAAATCAATGATATAATTAATAAAAATCATACAAAAGTACAATTAATAAAATAGGTACGTAGTTCATGGCTTTGAGTAGAATGTGTATATCAATCAAACTATAAAAACCAATATCTTTAAATAAAAATGTTCAAGGAAACTTTGGTAACTTTTACCTAGAAAATTAAGTCAGCTTTTCAATAAGTTATTTTAATCTTGGAACTCTATATACCAGATACGAGCTTAACTCAGTCGGAATACATAGGTATCAGTTATTATTATTATAGTTGTATTAAAATTGAATGATGCTAAAATAATTAAAAACTAAATTATTATATCGATTTTCCTAATTTTCAATAATATTATGGTTAAGTTATACATTATACAACACTTCCCAAGACAGATTAATTTGTCAAATCATTAGTTTAACGTAATTAGTTTACCATAACTAACATGTTAATCATTAGCTTTAAATTAAATTCATATTTTTTATGAACTGAACATCATATTTATGAATTTATGAATGTGTAAAAATCAATACAATTAGAAATAGTTATATTAGTTAGATTTTTCAAAAAGAAGTCAAAAACATCAAGATACATTTTATTAATAGGAATATGATTTATTTTTATTATCAATTTAAATATTGACTGTAAAACATTATATTTTATCTTAAGACCAATTGATTATTTTTAATTGTATATCAATATATCATTTTGCATATGTAATAACACGACTTTATTTTTACATATTAACTGTCACGTATGCGCTTGCAATTATTGTAATTAAAAAAAAAAAAAAATGTTTGTAATTTGAACTAGAAACCGATTAATTATATTTATTATACCGGAGGAAATTCCTGTACAAGATCATTAAGTTCACGTATATTAAGAGAAAAAAATGAAAAGTAAATGTACTATCTACCTATACCTTTCATAGATTTTGTGTAAACAAATTAAAATTAAATAATTGATGATTACGATCTTCTTGGGAATAAATTAACACTAAAGACTATGTTTATA
>VYZN01001515.1:0-12043 GCA_009761285.1 Aphis glycines
AAATGACACTTGGCAAGCTGATTTGTACTGTTTTTATAGACCAAAAGCAAAAACTGACGATCCCAGTTACAGTTTAAGAAATAAACACAATGCAAATAAAGCTGAAGATAATCATAAGACTTTATACAAAACTAATGATGGTTATAAATATATTCTTAATGTAATAGATACATTTTCTAAATATGTATGGTCAGTTCCTTTAAAAACAAAAACTGGATTGGAAGTTGCTAATGCATTTTCACAAATATTTAAATATGATGTACCGAAAAATGTACATGTTGATAAAGGTAAAGAATTTTATAATAAAGATTTAAAGCAAATACTAAACAAATATAACATAACAATGTATAGTACAGGTACCGATAAAAAGGCTTCTATAATTGAACGTTTTAACAGGACATTTGGTGATAAATTAAAAAAAGTACTTTATTTAAACAATGTATGGATCTCTGAATTACCAAAGATTATTAAGACATATAATAATACATACCATAGAACAATAAAAATGAAACCTGCTGATGTAAGTAAGAAAAACGAGAATGATCTACTTTCTACTGTTTATAACTATGATATTAGTAATTCTAAACCTAAATTTGAAATAAATGATAGAGTTAGATTATCCTCAATAAATGATGTATATCGAAATAAATTAAAAACTAATTGGTCTAAGGAAATATTTATAGTTGAAAAAGTTTTTAAGTCAAATGTTGTTTATTATAAAATTTATGATATAGAAGGCACAGTTTATGAAGAAGAATTACTGTTATCATTATTATAAATGTGAATTAAAATTGGAATGATCTTATAATTTGTATCCGTATGGTATTGTATCATAATCTAGTAATATTATTCTTTTATCATATTCAAAGGAGAATTTTTTTGTAACTGTTTTATTAACTAAAGTTTTATTAAGTGGATCAGGTTTTATTTGATTGTATTCTAGTTCTATATTATTATTATTATTTTCTTCAATTAATTTTATCATTGCTTCCCCATTAAGTTTTAATAAATTTTGATAATTTAAAGTAAAACCCTTTATAACCGTTTTAAATTTATCATCATTTGTTTTATAATAATAACTTTTAGGACCTGTAGATGCCCAATCTGTTATATGTACATTTTCACCTAATTCATCAGTCCATTCTCCCAACATTGTTCCTGTTTTAATTTTATTAACGCCGTTATATATATAGAAAATAGAATCAGTATCAAAATAAACTACAGCTCTACCTAATTTATCTAACATTTTATATAATCTTAATCTTGCACTAGATGTTGTAAATAAAGCTATTAAAATATTTGTATTATGACAATTCTCAATGTAATAATCTTTATAATTATAGCACATTTGTACCATATTGTCATTTAATAATTTTATATTTATATTTTCTAATCTATCATCTAATAATATTTTATAGAAATGTTGTGGGTCTGTAACAAACTCAGTTTTTTTCATTTTTTGTCGTTGTCCAAATTTTCCCCATAAGCTAACTAGACATAATTTTGCTACAGCTCTTCTACCAGGATTATCACTTATTTGTTTTATGTCCAATAAAATACCCATTTTATCAAAAACTTCTTTTACATATTCTTCATTAGAACTATAATTATGTTTTGAACTTTCTAATTTTATTTTCATAAAATTCTTAATATACTCTTTGAACAAATCTGTTGTTTTTTCTTTAAAATTCCATACTTCATACATTTTTGTTATTATGTATCCTTTTTCTAAAGCTTTATTAACTTCATCTGTTGTCCATGTTCCTATAAATTGTCTTTCATTTTGAGAATGATTACATATTTTATTTTGATCTACAGCACATTTATAACACAAAGGAAATAATAACTTTTCACTTTTTTTCATTCTTATTTTAACTGGAAGTACAGGATGATAAAGATTTCTTGGAGGTAAAATCTTACATTTAATTAATCCAAACCAATTTTTATCATATACTTTTGGATTAAATATTTTTTTAGGATGCCCAACAGGATAATAATCATAATACATCACAGTTGGATATAAACTACAGACATCAATATATCGCATTTTTTTATTTTTTACTCTTAGTTTTGTAGCATTCGTTCTACCCCCAAAGAAAGCATCTCTTGGTTTAATAGGCTCAACTATATCAGCTTTTTCCACTTTTTTGTATGTATTACTATTTATCCAATCACAGTCCCATTGCTCAATAAGATTATAACCTGCATTTTTTATTATTGTACTTCTTTCAATTGTTTTTTGATACAAATCATCCATTGTTTCATGATTTATATTATTTATAGTTTCTCCATCTTTATAACATTTAGTACAACCGTGCCAAAAACATCCATGATATTGATAAACTGTTTTTGATTTTTCATCATAACCATCTACTTTAGATCCTGCTATTATTTTTTCACCACCGTTTAAAGCGTGGTAGATATTTATATTATTAAAATGCTTTAACCATGTTATAGATTGTTTTGAATAATTTTCATTCTTTTCTTTATCTAAAGTAGCTATAGTATCTTTTAACAAATATTTTGACCTATAGATAGCCATACAAACACCTGCTATGGTTATATATTGAAAAGGGTCAATATTAGCTATTTCTAAAAATTGTTTTCTGAGTTCTAAACAACCTCTTCGTTCGATATCCACATCTAAAGTACAGTATGCCTCTAATTCTTCTTTAAAATTAAATATATAATTTTCATTAATTTTATTATCATACCATTTTTCAAATTCTTGTTTATTTTCTGTTTTCATTGTTTCGTATCCATAATATTTTTTATCGGGTAAAATACTAATATAATTTTGATTTTCTACTGTATTAAATAAATGTGGAAAGTATCCTTTTTTCAGTTCTTTAAGACCAAAAGTTTTAGGAAAACTACTGAGTGGACCTTGAATAAAATTAGAACTATCTATTATTCTTATGTTTAAATTTTTAATTTCTAATAACATTAATTTTGTACCATTATAAATTGTAAATGGATCTAGAGTATTGTCAACCAAGTATTTTAAGATAAATTGTGAATCATATCCTTTTGCGTAATGTGCTATAAATGTATAACCTTTATATTCCTTGGATATTATATGATTACAAAATTCTTCGTTTGTATCAAACATTATTTTCTTTCCATTAAAATCATGTGCAATTATTTTATTTGCAATATGAATTCCTGTTTCTTGTTGAGATTCATAATCAAAAAACATATATTTTTCTGTATAGGTACATTTTGATAGTTCTTCTTTTTGTTCTTCACTTTCACCAAAAATCTCATTTGAAAAAGAAATAAATGGATATAGTAAGTCTAATAATTCTTTTTTATTCAATTTACTATATCTTTTTATTTTATTTTCTCTTGCTTTAATTCTCAATTCATTAAGTGTAAAGTCTTCAATAGGCTTAATGTAGTTACCTTTACATAAGCAAATTTCTCTTTTACATTTACCTCCTTTCTGTCTAATTCGTTGAATGTAACAGTTATGTTTTTCAATTTCAACTTCTTTCCAACAATTTATACATTTCTCTATTCCACATTTGTGATCATCATACCTCTGACAGATTTTATTACAATAAATACATTTATGTGATAGCATACATATAAAAATATGATCATCTAAACATTCTTGATTATAACAATATCTGTTACAATCTTGGCAATATATTTTATTTTTTGTACTACTTAAATGTATTGATTTCATACACAATCCACATACATTTTTATCTTTAACACATTTATGCTTATCTTTATTATTATATGAAATATCACACTCTTTGCAATAATAAGATTTACCAAGAAAGCCTGCCATTGATGTAATAACGTCAAAATGATAACCATTTTTATACAAATAAATTTTAGTTTTTTTATCCTCACCCTTATAAATTAAAGTATTTAAATGTTCAGCACAAATAACATTTACTTGTATATCTAGTACATGTTCCACATTCTTAATATCATCAAATGTAAATCCTTTTTCATTATATTCTGTTAACATATTACATAATTCTAAAGTTAAATCTTTTTGAATTTTTCTACCGATCTTCAATTGTTTAATCTTATTGGAATCTAATTCATGGTCTAAAATATTATTTGTTTGAGTAGATAATGCAACCACAATAGCTCTCGGACAACATAAATTATCATCATTTTTAATTTGAATAATACTTCTTTTAGTATTGATATCTTTTGATAAATTTATTATTTTATCTCCTTTTGATCCTCTTGGCATGCTTACTACTTGAACTTGGAAAGTGGTTTCTGTAATATCAATTTCTTCATTTGAAGTTAATAAGCCATTAATTATAGATTTTAAGTTTACTATGATATCATCAGATCTCATTCCAGTATATATAGGAGTTTTTATATTTGGGTTAAATAATGCAATACTTAGTCTATCACCTTTTTCATATGTTGAATTACTTTTAGCAAGTTTTACCATTTCGTTTAAAGCTTTATCTATATAATTAATTTTGTATTTTGGTTTACATGGCTTTAGATCTTTTATTAATGTTTCTTTAAAATTAATTTTATATTCACATTTATATATCTTAAATTTAGTATTTTGGCGTGTATTCAGTTGAATTACATCTATTAATTCATAAACTTCCGGTGTGTTTTTTAGTGAACTATTAAAATAATTTTCTTCATTGAAGATATCTTCATGAAATTTACGATAAGGTTGTTGCTTTTTTATTTTTTTTATTAAACATTCTTTATTAAGTTTGTAAATTTTTTTTATATCAAAACTTCTTGCTATTGACTTAAGCTCAGATACTTTCATCTTTTCTAATATAATATGATTCTGTTCCGGCATTTTTTATTAATTTATTGTATACAATTTTATTTTATTTATTTTTTATTTATAAAGAAAAAATTTTATTTTATTTTATTTTATATTATTTATTTTTTAATAACAAAATTATTTTTATAATTTTCTATTAATTGTTCTCTTCATTCATGTTATCCATTCTCTTTTTATGATTGATTGATATCAAATGTGTACTATAAGATCTCAAATACATTTTTTTTCCACATTCGCATATTTTAAAATCATTATTAACTTTGGTTTTCATACAAATTTTACACCATTTTTGGTTTTTACTAAATTCATCGGTTTTCTTAAAATCTTGACATTTTGTACATAAATAAACTTCCTCTGATTTTAAAGATTGTAATAATCCCTCATTATTTATCTTTTCATAAAGACTAATAATTTTGCTGTTACGATTCATATTGTTTTATATTTATATTTATAAATAATTTTTTTTTTTATATTTATATTTATATATACATTTTTTTTGATATAATAAAAATATTAAATATAATTAAATATATTTAAAAAGCTACTTTATTAAAAAATAATATGGAACTAATTTCTAAATTAATATTTTTTAACATAATATTATTATAAAATTCTGTATTTAAATAGAATAAAAAAAAATCTAATTTCTCGACCTTGTAGTATGGCGCGATCGGTTAAGGCGTGTGTTTTGAGAGTGAACATAGTAGGAACGGATTGGGTGGGGGAGTGTAGCGCTGCACTCTTCTAGCTGGTTTGTTTCACTATGTTCACTCTCGTAGTAGGAATTGAAATTAGGTGGAGGTATCATAAAGCCGGTAATTGTAGCGCTTCGGACGATTGGTGATTTACATGCGAATGTAAGTTGTCACGTGGTGCGGCCTACGTTATCACCTTGATGAAAATCTACCTCAGATTCGTCTGACGTATATGATATTTCCCCGACCTTTAGTATCTATAAATAACCCCGCTACCGATCGTGTCAATACTTAGGAATAAAATATATCTGTGTTGTACAGACATCCAGTTAAAATAATAAAAAAAAAAACATAAAAGTGTGAGAGGTGGCCACCGTTTCTGGATGTCTGTACAACACATTTTGATTATAAAAATAATTTTAACGCGGTCGGATTATGCACAATAATAATTTAATTTTTTAATATTTATTAAGAATATTTTGTATATATTCATAATTATTACATTTTTCATTTTTGTAATCAATTTGTTCAAAATTTATTTCATTATTTTTTAAAAATTCTATAAATTTAATAATTTAATAATTTATTAATTCATGTCTATTTTTAACATTCACCCCATACGGGTGAATGTTAGATCCTTTGTAAAATCCCATAAATTCCAATAAATTCTCAGTTATTAATATTTCTTTTTTATTAAATAACGGAATCCAAATAAAAATCTAAAAGTGTACTGTCTTTAAGTTTATCAATTCTTAATATTTATTAAGAACTTTATAAAAAATCTAAAAGTGTACTGAACGTACCCACTATCTACTAATTATCAAGAATAATTAGAGATTCAATATCCTTATGGATATTTTTGTTGTAATCGTCTCTTTTTCAAATAATTTTTCGGAAACATCAATGTTAGCCTAACAAATTTATTGATAATCCACAAATTTAATCTTTTGATTGATAAAACTTTGGGTATATCAGAAAAATTGGTATAATTGGTTTATTGCTTCATAAATTTAAAAAATTCACACCCCTTGAATGAATTAATATCATAATAAAATTTTACTTCCTGAATTCCCATTCTTTTTTAATTGGTTTTGAATATTATCGACTTAAAAATGAAAAATCTCTATAAAATATACGAAAAAGGCCATGGGAACAATTAAAAATGGGAATTCATAATAAATTTGGATTTTTTAGTCGAATTCCCAAGAATAACTCAAGAATGAATATCCTTATGGACAATTTAATAGTAATCGTCTCTTTTTCAAGTATTTTTTTCGGAAACATCAATGTAAGTCTTACAAATTTATTGATAATCCATAAATTTAATCATTTGTTTGATAAAACTTTGAGTACATCAGATAAATGGGTATAATTGGTTGATTTCTTCATAAATTAAAAAATTTCACACCCATTGAATGAATTAATATCATAATAAAATTTTACTTCCTGAATTCCCATTCTTTTTTAATTGGTTTTGAATATTATCGACTTAAAAATGAAAATTCTCTAAAAAAAAATGAAAAATGCCAAGGGACCAATAAAAATTGGGAATTCATAATAAATTTGGATTTTTTAGTAAAATTCCCAAGAATAACTCAAGAATGAATATCCTTATGGACAATTTAATAGTAATCGTCTCTTTTTCAAATAATTTTTCGGAAACATCAATGTTAGCCTAACAAATTCATTGATAATCCACAAATTTAATCTTTTGATTGATAACTTTTGGGTATATCAGAAAAATTGGTATAA
Organism: Aphis glycines; assembly: GCA_009761285.1. Lineage (NCBI taxonomy): Eukaryota > Metazoa > Arthropoda > Insecta > Hemiptera > Aphididae > Aphis > Aphis glycines. The sequence continues at coordinate 7,240 of VYZN01001515.1, forward strand.
TTGGTTTATTGCTTCATAAATTTAAAAAATTCACACCCCTTGAATGAATTAATATCATAATAAAATTTTACTTCCTGAATTCCCATTCTTTTTAATTGGTTTTGAATATTATCGACTTATAAATGAAAATTCTCTAAAAAAAAAATGAAAAAGGCCAAGGGACCAATAAAAATTGGGAATTCATAATAAATTTGGATTTTTTAGTAGAATTCCCAAGAATAACTCAAGAAGAAACCGGGCATTTATAGTAATTCTCCTTTTGGTTTTTTTTCGGAAACATCAATGTAAGTCTTACAAATTTATTGATAATCCATAAATTTAATCATTTGTTTGATAAAACTTTGGGTATATCAGAAAAGTTGGAATTATTGGTTATTGCTTCATAAATTTAAAAAATCCACACCCATGAATGAATTAATATCATTATAAAATTTAACTTCCTGAATTCCCATTCTTTTTTAATTGGTTTTAAATATTATCGACTAATAAATGAAAAATCTCTATAAAATATACGAAAAAGGCCATGGGAACAATTAAAATGGGAATTCATAATAAATTTGGATTTTTTAGTCGAATTCCCAAGAATAACTCAAGAATGAATATCCTTATGGACAATTTAATAGTAATCGTCTCTTTTTCAAGTATTTTTTTCGGAAACATCAATGTAAGTCTTACAAATTTAATGTTTATCCATAAATTTAATCATTTGTTTGATAAAACTTTGAGTACATCAGATAAATGGGTATAATTGGTTTATTGCTTCATAAATTTAAAAAATTCACACCCCTTGAATGAATTAATATCATAATAAAATTTTACTTCCTGAATTCCCATTCTTATTTAATTTGTTTTGAATATTATCGACTTATAAATGAAAATTCTCTAAAAAAAAAATGAAAAAGGCCAAGGGACCAATAAAAATTGGGAATTCATAATAAATTTGGATTTTTTAGTCGAATTCCCAAGAATAACTCAAGAATGAATATCCTTATGGACAATTTAATAGTAATCGTCTCTTTTTCAAATATTTTTTTCGGAAACATCAATGTAAGTCTTACAAATTTATTGATAATCCATAAATTTAATCATTTGTTTGATAAAACTTTGATTATATCAGATAAATGGGTATAATTGGTTGATTTCTTCATAAATTAAAAAATTTCACACCCCTTGAATGAATTAATATCATTATAAAATTTTACTTCCTGAATTCCCATTCTTTTTTAATTGGTTTTAAATATTATCGACTAATAAATGAAAAATCTCTATAAAATATACGAAAAAGGCCAAGGGCCCAATCAAAAATGGGAAATCATGATAAAATTGGGTTTTTAAGTAGAATTATCAAGAATAATTAGAGATTCAATATCCTTATAGATAATTTTGTTGTAATCGTCTCTTTTTCAAATAATTTTTCGGAAACATCAATGTTAGCCTAACAAATTTATTGATAATCCACAAATTTAATCTTTTGATTGATAAAACTTTGGGTATATCAGAAAAATTGGTATAATTGGTTATTGCTTCATAAATTTAAAAAATCCACACCCATTGAATGAATTAATATCATTATAAAATTTAACTTCCTGAATTCCCATTCTTTTTTAATTGGTTTTAAATATTATCGACTAATAAATGAAAAATCTCTATAAAATATACGAAAAAGGCCATGGGAACAATTAAAAATGGGAATTCATAATAAATTTGGATTTTTTAGTCGAATTCCCAAGAATAACTCAAGAATGAATATCCTTATGGACAATTTAATAGTAATCGTCTCTTTTTCAAGTATTTTTTTCGGAAACATCAATGTAAGTCTTACAAATTTAATGATTATCCATAAATTTAATCATTTGTTTAATAAAACTTTGAGTACATCAGATAAATGGGTATAATTGGTTGATTTATTCATAAATTAAAAAATTTCACACCCATTGAATGAATTAATATCATAATAAAATTTTACTTCCTGAATTCCCATTCTTATTTAATTGGTTTTGAATATTATCGACTTATAAATGAAAATTCTCTATAATATATATGAAACAGTCCAAGGGCTCAATCAAAAATGGGAAATCATGATAAATTTGGGTTTTTAAGTAGAATTATCAAGAATAATTAGAGATTCAATATCCTTATGGATAATTTTGTTGTAATCGTCTCTTTTTCAAATAATTTTTCGGAAACATCAATGTTAGCCTAACAAATTTATTGATAATCCACAAATTTATCCTTTTGATTGATAAAACTTTGGGTATATCAGAAAAATTGGAATAATTGGTTTATTGCTTCATAAATTTAAAAAATTCACACCCATTGAATGAATTAATATCATTATAAAATTTTACTTCCTGAATTCCCATTCTTTTTAATTGGTTTTAAATATTATCGACTAATAAATGAAAAATCTCTATAAAATATACGAAAAAGGCCATGGGACCAATCAAAAATGGGAAATCATGATAAAATTGGGTTTTTAAGTAGAATAATCAAGAATAATTAGAGATTCAATATCCTTATGGATAATTTTGTTGTAATCGCTCTTTTTCAAATAATTTTTCGGAAACATCAATGTTAGCCTAACAAATTTATTGATAATCCACAAATTTAATGTTTTGATTGATAAAACTTTGGGTATATCAGAAAAATTGGAATAATTGGTTTATTGCTTCATAAATTTAAAAAATTCACACCCATGGAATGAAATACATAATAAAATTTTCTACTTCCTGTGAATTCCATTTTTATTTAATTGGGTTTTGAATATCCTTCATCTAACAATCATGAATATGATATCAAACATATAATGAAAAAGGCCCAAGGGCCCAATCAAAAATGGGAAATCATGATAAATTTGGGTTTTTAAGTAGAATTATCAAGAATAATTAGAGATTCAATATCCTTATGGACAATTTAATAGTAATCGTCTTTTTTTCAAGTATTTTTATCGGAAACATCAATGTTAGCCTAACAAATTTATTGATAATCCACAAATTTAATCTTTTGTTTGATAAAACTTTGGGTATATCAGAAAAATTGGAATAATTGGTTTATTGCTTCATAAATTTAAAAAATTCACACCCCTTGAATGAATTAATATCATTATAAAATTTTACTTCCTGAATTCCCATTCTTTTTTAATTGGTTTTAAATATTATCGACTAATAAATGAAAAATCTCTATAAAATATACGAAAAAGGCCAAGGGCCCAATCAAAAATGGGAAATCATGATAAAATTGGGTTTTTAAGTGGAATTATCAAGAATAATTAGAGATTCAATATCCTTATGGATATTTTTGTTGTAATCGTCTCTTTTTCAAATAATTTTTCGGAAACATCAATGTTAGCCTAACAAATTTATTGATAATCCACAAATTTAATGTTTTGATTGATAAAACTTTGGGTATATCAGAAAAATTGGAATAATTGGTTTATTGCTTCATAAATTTAAAAAATTCACACCCCTTGAATGAATTAATATCATAATAAAATTTTACTTCCTGAATTCCCATTCTTATTTAATTGGTTTTGAATATTATCGACTTATAAATGAAAATTCTCTAAAAAAAAATGAAAAAGGCCAAGGGACCAATAAAAATTGGGAATTCATAATAAATTTGGATTTTTTAGTCGAATTCCCAAGAATAACTCAAGAATGAATATCCTTATGGATAATTTTGTAGTAATCGTCTCTTTTTCAAATCATTTTTCGGAAACATCAATGATAGCCTAACAAATTTATTGATAATCCACAAATTTAATCTTTTGATTGATAAAACTTTGGGTATATCAGAAAAATTGGAATAATTGGTTTATTGCTTCATAAATTTAAAAAATTCACACCCATTGAATGAATTAATAACATAATAAAATTTTACTTCCTGAATTCCCATTTTTATTTAATTGGTTTTGAATATCTTCATCTAAGAAATGAATATGCTTTATAAAATATATGAAAAGCCCAAGGGCCCAATCAAAAATGGGAAATCATGATAAATTTGGGTTTTTAAGTAGAATTATCAAGAATAATTAGAAATTCAATATCCTTATGGATAATTTTGTTGTAATCGTCTCTTTTTCAAATAATTTTTTCGGAAACATCAATGTAAGTCTTACAAATTTATTGATAATCCATAAATTTAATCATTTGTTTGATAAAACTTTGAGTATATCAGATAAATGGGTATAATTTGGTTGATTTCTACATAAATTAAAAAATTTCACACCCATTGAATGAATTAATATCATAATAAAATTTTACTCCCTGAATTCCCATTCTTTTTTAATTGGTTTTGAATATTATCGACTTAAAAATGAAAAATCTCTATAAAATATACGAAAAAGGCCATGGGAACAATTAAAAATGGGAATTCATAATAAATTTGGATTTTTTAGTCGAATTCCCAAGAATAACTCAAAAATGAATATCCTTATGGACAATTTAATAGTAATCGTCTCTTTTTCAAGTATTTTTTTCGGAAACATCAATGTAAGTCTTACAAATTTATTGATAATCCACAAATTTAATCTTTTGATTGATAAAACTTTGGGTATATCAGAAAAATGGGTATAATTGGTTGATTTCTTCATAAATTAAAAAATTTCACACCCATTGAATGAATTAATATCATTATAAAATTTAACTTCCTGAATTCCCATTCTTTTTTAATTGGTTTTAAATATTATCGACTAATAAATGAAAAATCTCTATAAAATATATGAAAAAGGCCAAGGGACCAATCAAAAATAGGAAATCATGATAAATTTCGATTTTAAGTAGAATTCTCAAGAATAACTCAAGAA
>VYZN01001527.1:0-15985 GCA_009761285.1 Aphis glycines
ATACCTATCTCGGTTGTTTTGAAAAGCAATGAATCCTTGGTATCGAAACGTATATAATTGGTATCGAACAATAATCATCTGGAATGATGAGCAACTCGAGATATTACCTCGATTGTGAAAATAATCGAAAATGTATAAATTAATTTTTAACGCATCGAATGTTTCTAATGATACATCGATACATAAATTTTACAATATTTGTAAAATAAAGATATTTATGTTGAATAAAATTAGTATAATCAATTAATTATTGTTTTTTTTTTATTATTATAATATTGATATTTATTATATTATAGGTAATGCTCGATTTTATGAATCGCGGTAGCATAGATTAAGTATAGACAACTTAAAAATTTAATCATCGTCCATCGATTTTACCTAGGATCACAGTCAACAAAAGTTCACTATAATATTCGATACTGTTATTATCTACCGAACACGTAATGGACACATTCGTAACAAATAAAAATTGTGTTTTATACCTATATAATTTTGAAATTAAACGCGTTCCTATTATGTTGATTAATTAGATACATAAGTAATGTTAGACTTGTATGTATTTTATTACGAAATTCGTATGTAATTTATTAATTTCATGTACAGCTTAATAATAGTACTTACTTTTTTGATAATGTTGTTGTATTTAAGTTAACAATTTTATTAAAAATTTACATAATATGCACCTCCGTTCGATCAGCATTATTATGCATGGGATTTAGATTTCAAAATTTGCCAAAACATTATTTGTATAATCGATTTGTATATGTTTAACGTAAAATCAATAAATTGTAATAGTTTTTTTTTTTATTAAATTATACGTATTAATATGATAAAATAATCAAGATATTTCGATTTTATTGAAATAAAATAGATTATATAATAATCGAATGATACCTATATCGTTTGTTTTGAAAACAATAAACTCTTGGTCTCGAAACGTACATAATTGTTTTGAATAAAAATTATCTAGAATGATGTTCAGATTGAAGAGCAAATGGAGATATTACCTCGATTGTGAAAATAATCGAAAATGTATAAATTAATTTTTAACGCATCGATTGTTTCTAATGATACATCGATACATAAATTTTACAATATTTGTAAAATAAAGATATTTATGTTGAATAAAATTAGTATAATCAATTAATTATTGTTTTTTTTTTTTATTATGATATTGATATTTATTATATTATAGGTAATGCATGATTCAATAAATCATGGTTGCATAGATTAAGTATAGAAAACTTAAAAATTTAATCATCGTCCATCGATTTTACCTATGATCACAGTCCACAAATATTCACGATAATATTCGGTACTGTTATTATCTACTGAACACGTATGGACACATTCGTAACAAATGAAAATTGTGTTTTATACCTATATAATTTTGAAATTAAACGCGTTCCTATTATGTTTATAAATTAGATACCTAAGTAATATTAGACATGTATATATTTTATAACACAATTCGAATGTAATTTATTAATTTCATGTACAGCTAAATAACAGTACATACTTTTTTGATAATGTTGTTGTATTTAAGTTAAAAATTTTATTTAAAATTTACATTTTAAGCACCTCCGTTCGATCAGCATTATTATGCATGGGAATTAGATGTCATGTATTGCCACAACACTATTTGTATAATTAATTAGTAAGTTTAATTTAATATCAATAAATTGAAATAGATTTATAATTTTTTTTTTTATTAAATTATACATATTACAATCGTGTAAAAATAACAGTGAATATATGACTAGACAGCTCATTTTTACCAGCAGTTCATATCGCTTGCTACTGGTACTCTATAAATCGATATGGAATAAAATAAACATATTTCTATATTGTATTTATATAGTGGATAGCGCGTAAACGCGTCATCTCAACTCAGTTCGTATGGTCGCCTGATACCAACGGTATCATTTTTGTTATGTGTTGGCCGTGAAAACGGCCGTTTTAGTAGTGCGCCGCACGGTTAAGGTAAGCCGTATTTGGTCCTTACTTAATTCGATAATTGAACTGACATTCGGCCAAGGAAACTGGAAGTGTGGTCGTCCGGCGCCTAGTGGCCGTTTTCAACGAAAAAATTTCGTTGAACCCAGGGTTTTCACTATATTTCGCTTGGAGAGACATAATGTAGAAGTGTTGTAGGAAATTTGTCACCAGGCGCGAGACGGCCACACTTCTGGTTTCGTTTGGCCGCAAAATAATGGTTAGGTTAAACCGGGCGTTGCGTAGTTGAAAACTTCACAAGTCTGGTCGTCCTAAAAAGGACAGTTTTTATAACACGTATGAAACGTGTATATTCGCCTGGGCAAGCACATCCTATGCCGCTGGCTGCCGCGCTGGTGCGGGATAGTCGGTGATATCGACGGGAGCACTGACTAGCTCTGTCGCCCGGTATCATTATTATTCACGGTGGTGGTCGTCGATGGATCGCTTGTTCGCTCAGTTGAGCGTTTTCGTCGGTTGCGACCATCTTCGTGTATAGTCCGTAGTGGTTCTCCGTGTTTCCTTGAGTGGTTAGGTCCGAACGTCTGAGAGGTCGACGATTGAATGTGTCGTGGCCGGCCGATGTACCGGTATTTATACCCGTCTGCCGACTTTTCTGAGGTTTTCATTTGTTCAGGTAGACCGTTATGACGCGTGATCTTAACACAGTTCGTATGGCCGCCTGGTACCAACGGTGTCGTTTTTGCTCAGTTTTTTGTTATGAAATTTTGTGTTGGCCGTGAGAACGGCCGTTTTAAGTGTGCCGGTCTTCTGGCGGCACGTGTTTAATAATATCTGTTCACATCCTTCACCCATTTCTCAATGTTTTCTCGTTTTTCTAAGTTTCGTCGGCGTTTTTCTTCTTCTTTTGCCGTGTCCACCGCTCGCACCGAGGTAAGTCCGGAACTACTGCTTTTCCCGGCATTGCATGCATTTCTTCTTGCTTCCGCGGCCGCTTTTTTTTGCTCGTCGTACTTGCCCGGGCGATCCATGGTGATGGACTGATGATCGTTCGTGTTTCATTGCGTCTTATATACATTTTCCCTGTAAGAATCCGAGTATTTGATAGGCCCATTCTACTGGCCAATCAACGCATCGGATTCTCACTGGAGAAATGTATATAAGACGCAATGAAACACGAACGATCAACAGTTCATCACCATGGATCGGAGTAAAGAGTACCACGAGAAACTTTTTTTACGGGCCGTCGAAGAAGCAAAACGAATGAAAATCGAAAAAGCCATTCGAGCTGAATTGGCCGAAATAAGAGCGATGGAGAATGCTATGTACGAGGAAGTACGCCGCCGATCGATGGACGAGAAACACGAGTACATCATGAAATGGCTAGAAGACGCGAACAACGCCAGACAAACTAACTAATTGATACGGGAAGAAAACCCGCTCGCCTAAAACGGCCGTTCTCACGGCCACCACATAATTTTTTAATGAAAAAACTAAGCGAAAATGATACCTTTGGTATCAAGCGCCATACGAGCGGTGTTAAAATAACGCGTCATTACGGTCTGCGTTACTGCGGAGACACTTGGCTTGGTAGTATTGTCGCACTTCGGTGACGTTTCGAAATGAATGGTTCCTTATAATAAGTTTTCAATTCCATTGACCTGGTAAAAAGTATCATTCATGAACGATTAAGAACAAAATATAAATAACGAGGTAGTCCCTATGTAACCTGATATGACATTGGGCGACTAGCGACTACGTATTCGATGAAATAAGTCGGACATACAAGGTCACTGCCGACATGTCGATGACTTATCGGTAGTGACGTAATGACGCGGACGATTTGGGTGTCGTATCCTATTATGACATTTTATTTCAAAGTCTGGTTTACTAAACTTTATTTTTATTAATATTTCATTCCGAGTCACATGGGCACATACATAGTTGATTGCACTTATTCGTTTTATTTTAATTTTTTGGTTTTGGATGGGGGGGGGCGGTAAAATGTTAAAACATTTCATGCCCGGCCGACATAAGGATGGTACCGAGTCGGTTTCCCAGACCCAAATTAACACGCCGAATTGGTTCCCAATTGTTAAAAGGAATTTATTAAGGTAAGCCGTATTTGGTTCTTACTTAATTCTATAATTGAACTGGAATTCGGCCAGCGAACTGAAAGTGTGATCGTCACGCGGCTATTGGCCGTCTCCGTTAGTGATGGGCGTAATCGAGATATATCGATTTTATTGAAATAAAATCAATTATAATATATTCGAATGATACCTATCTCGGTTGTTTTGAAAAACAATGAATCCTTGGTATCGAAACGTATATAATTGGTATCGAACAATAATCATCTGGAATGATGAGCAACTCGAGATATTACCTCGATTGTGAAAATAATCGAAAATGTATAAATTAATTTTTAACGCATCGAATGTTTCTAATGATACATCGATACATAAATTTTACAATATTTGTAAAATAAAGATATTTATGTTGAATAAAATTAGTATAATCAATTAATTATTGTTTTTTTTTTATTATTATAATATTGATATTTATTATATTATAGGTAATGCTCGATTTTATGAATCGCGGTAGCATAGATTAAGTATAGACAACTTAAAAATTTAATCATCGTCCATCGATTTTACCTAGGATCACAGTCAACAAAAGTTCACTATAATATTCGATACTGTTATTATCTACCGAACACGTAATGGACACATTCGTAACAAATAAAAATTGTGTTTTATACCTATATAATTTTGAAATTAAACGCGTTCCTATTATGTTGATTAATTAGATACATAAGTAATGTTAGACTTGTATGTATTTTATTACGAAATTCGTATGTAATTTATTAATTTCATGTACAGCTTAATAATAGTACTTACTTTTTTGATAATGTTGTTGTATTTAAGTTAACAATTTTATTAAAAATTTACATAATATGCACCTCCGTTCGATCAGCATTATTATGCATGGGATTTAGATTTCAAAATTTGCCAAAACATTATTTGTATAATCGATTTGTATATGTTTAACGTAAAATCAATAAATTGTAATAGTTTTTTTTTTTATTAAATTATACGTATTAATATGATAAAATAATCAAGATATTTCGATTTTATTGAAATAAAATAGATTATATAATAATCGAATGATACCTATATCGTTTGTTTTGAAAACAATAAACTCTTGGTCTCGAAACGTACATAATTGTTTTGAATAAAAATTATCTAGAATGATGTTCAGATTGAAGAGCAAATCGAGATATTACCTCGATTGTGAAAATAATCGAAAATGTATAAATTAATTTTTAACGCATCGATTGTTTCTAATGATACATCGATACATAAATTTTACAATATTTGTAAAATAAAGATATTTATGTTGAATAAAATTAGTATAATCAATTAATTATTGTTTTTTTTTTTTATTATGATATATGTTATTGATAATATTGATATTTATTATAGTATAGGTAATGCACGATTTTTTGAATCATGGTTGCATAGATTAAGTAACTTAAAAATTTAATCATCGTCCATCGATTTTACCTAGGTTCACAGTCCACAAAAATTCACGATAATATTCGGTACTGTTATTATCTACTGAACACGTAATGGACACATTCGTACAAATGAAAATTGTGTTTTATACCTATATAATTTTGAAATTAAACGCGGTTCCTATTATGTTTATAAATTAGATACCTAAGTAATATTAGACATGTATATATTTTATAACACAATTCGTATGTAATTTATTAATTTCATGTACAGCTAAATAACAGTACATACTTTTTTGATAATGTTGTTGTATTTAAGTTAAAAATTTTATTTAAAATTTACATTTTAAGCACCTCCGTTCGATCAGCATTATTATGCATGGGAATTAGATGTCATGTATTGCCACAACACTATTTGTATAATTAATTAGTAAGTTTAATTTAATATCAATAAATTGAAATAGATTTATAATTTTTTTTTTTTATTAAATTATACATATTACAATCGTGTAAAAATAACAGTGAATATATGACTAGACAGCTCATTTTTACCAGCAGTTCATATCGCTTGCTACTGGTACTCTATAAATCGATATGGAATAAAATAAACATATTTCTATATTGTATTTATATAGTGGATAGCGCGTAAACGCGTCATCTCAACTCAGTTCGTATGGTCGCCTGATACCAACGGTATCATTTTTGTTATGTGTTGGCCGTGAAAACGGCCGTTTTAGTAGTGCGCCGCACGGTTAAGGTAAGCCGTATTTGGTCCTTACTTAATTCGATAATTGAACTGACATTCGGCCAAGGAAACTGGAAGTGTGGTCGTCCGGCGCCTAGTGGCCGTTTTCAACGAAAAAATTTCGTTGAACCCAGGGTTTTCACTATATTTCGCTTGGAGAGACATAATGTAGAAGTGTTGTAGGAAATTTGTCACCAGGCGCGAGACGGCCACACTTCTGGTTTCGTTTGGCCGCAAAATAATGGTTAGGTTAAACCGGGCGTTGCGTAGTTGAAAACTTCACAAGTCTGGTCGTCCTAAAAAGGACAGTTTTTATAACACGTATGAAACGTGTATATTCGCCTGGGCAAGCACATCCTATGCCGCTGGCTGCCGCGCTGGTGCGGGATAGTCGGTGATATCGACGGGAGCACTGACTAGCTCTGTCGCCCGGTATCATTATTATTCACGGTGGTGGTCGTCGATGGATCGCTTGTTCGCTCAGTTGAGCGTTTTCGTCGGTTGCGACCATCTTCGTGTATAGTCCGTAGTGGTTCTCCGTGTTTCCTTGAGTGGTTAGGTCCGAACGTCTGAGAGGTCGACGATTGAATGTGTCGTGGCCGGCCGATGTACCGGTATTTATACCCGTCTGCCGACTTTTCTGAGGTTTTCATTTGTTCAGGTAGACCGTTATGACGCGTGATCTTAACACAGTTCGTATGGCCGCCTGGTACCAACGGTGTCGTTTTTGCTCAGTTTTTTGTTATGAAATTTTGTGTTGGCCGTGAGAACGGCCGTTTTAAGTGTGCCGGTCTTCTGGCGGCACGTGTTTAATAATATCTGTTCACATCCTTCACCCATTTCTCAATGTTTTCTCGTTTTTCTAAGTTTCGTCGGCGTTTTTCTTCTTCTTTTGCCGTGTCCACCGCTCGCACCGAGGTAAGTCCGGAACTACTGCTTTTCCCGGCATTGCATGCATTTCTTCTTGCTTCCGCGGCCGCTTTTTTTTGCTCGTCGTACTTGCCCGGGCGATCCATGGTGATGGACTGATGATCGTTCGTGTTTCATTGCGTCTTATATACATTTTCCCTGTAAGAATCCGAGTATTTGATAGGCCCATTCTACTGGCCAATCAACGCATCGGATTCTCACTGGAGAAATGTATATAAGACGCAATGAAACACGAACGATCAACAGTTCATCACCATGGATCGGAGTAAAGAGTACCACGAGAAACTTTTTTTACGGGCCGTCGAAGAAGCAAAACGAATGAAAATCGAAAAAGCCATTCGAGCTGAATTGGCCGAAATAAGAGCGATGGAGAATGCTATGTACGAGGAAGTACGCCGCCGATCGATGGACGAGAAACACGAGTACATCATGAAATGGCTAGAAGACGCGAACAACGCCAGACAAACTAACTAATTGATACGGGAAGAAAACCCGCTCGCCTAAAACGGCCGTTCTCACGGCCACCACATAATTTTTTAATGAAAAAACTAAGCGAAAATGATACCTTTGGTATCAAGCGCCATACGAGCGGTGTTAAAATAACGCGTCATTACGGTCTGCGTTACTGCGGAGACACTTGGCTTGGTAGTATTGTCGCACTTCGGTGACGTTTCGAAATGAATGGTTCCTTATAATAAGTTTTCAATTCCATTGACCTGGTAAAAAGTATCATTCATGAACGATTAAGAACAAAATATAAATAACGAGGTAGTCCCTATGTAACCTGATATGACATTGGGCGACTAGCGACTACGTATTCGATGAAATAAGTCGGACATACAAGGTCACTGCCGACATGTCGATGACTTATCGGTAGTGACGTAATGACGCGGACGATTTGGGTGTCGTATCCTATTATGACTTTTTATTTCAAAGTCTGGTTTACTAAACTTTATTTTTATTAATATTTCATTCCGAGTCACATGGGCACATACATAGTTGATTGCACTTATTCGTTTTATTTTAATTTTTTGGTTTTGGATGGGGGGGGGGGGCGGTAAAATGTTAAAACATTTCATGCCCGGCCGACATAAGGATGGTACCGAGTCGGTTTCCCAGACCCAAATTAACACGCCGAATTGGTTCCCAATTGTTAAAAGGAATTTATTAAGGTAAGCCGTATTTGGTTCTTACTTAATTCTATAATTGAACTGGAATTCGGCCAGCGAACTGAAAGTGTGATCGTCACGCGGCTATTGGCCGTCTCCGTTAGTGATGGGCGTAATCGAGATATATCGATTTTATTGAAATAAAATCAATTATAATATATTCGAATGATACCTATCTCGGTTGTTTTGAAAAACAATGAATCCTTGGTATCGAAACGTATATAATTGGTATCGAACAATAATCATCTGGAATGATGAGCAACTCGAGATATTACCTCGATTGTGAAAATAATCGAAAATGTATAAATTAATTTTTAACGCATCGAATGTTTCTAATGATACATCGATACATAAATTTTACAATATTTGTAAAATAAAGATATTTATGTTGAATAAAATTAGTATAATCAATTAATTATTGTTTTTTTTTTTTATTATGATATATGTTATTGATAATATTGATATTTATTATAGTATAGGTAATGCACGATTTTTTGAATCATGGTTGCATAGATTAAGTAACTTAAAAATTTAATCATCGTCCATCGATTTTACCTAGGTTCACAGTCCACAAAAATTCACGATAATATTCGGTACTGTTATTATCTACTGAACACGTAATGGACACATTCGTACAAATGAAAATTGTGTTTTATACCTATATAATTTTGAAATTAAACGCGGTTCCTATTATGTTTATAAATTAGATACCTAAGTAATATTAGACATGTATATATTTTATAACACAATTCGTATGTAATTTATTAATTTCATGTACAGCTAAATAACAGTACATACTTTTTTGATAATGTTGTTGTATTTAAGTTAAAAATTTTATTTAAAATTTACATTTTAAGCACCTTCGTTCGATCAGCATTATTATGCATGGGAATTAGATGTCATGTATTGCCACAACACTATTTGTATAATTAATTAGTAAGTTTAATTTAATATCAATAAATTGAAATAGATTTATAATTTTTTTTTTTTATTAAATTATACATATTACAATCGTGTAAAAATAACAGTGAATATATGACTAGACAGCTCATTTTTACCAGCAGTTCATATCGCTTGCTACTGGTACTCTATAAATCGATATGGACTAAAATAAACATATTTCTATATTGTATTTATATAGTGGATAGCGCGTAAACGCGTCATCTCAACTCAGTTCGTATGGTCGCCTGATACCAACGGTATCATTTTCGTTTGATTTTTGTCATAAAATTTTGTGTTGGCCGTGAGAACGGCCGTTTTATTAGTGCGCCGCACGGTTAAGTAAGGCGTATTTGGTCCTTACTTAATTCGATAATTGAACTGACATTCGGCCAAGGAAACTGGAAGTGTGGTCGTCCGGCGCCTAGTGGCCGTTTTCAACGAAAAAATTTCGTTGAACCCAGGGTTTTCACTATATTTCGCTTGGAGAGACATAATGTAGAAGTGTTGTAGGAAATTTGTCACCAGGCGCGAGACGGCCACACTTCTGGTTTCGTTTGGCCGCAAAATAATGGTTAGGTTAAACCGGGCGTTGCGTAGTTGAAAACTTCACAAGTCTGGTCGTCCTAAAAAGGACAGTTTTTATAACACGTATGAAACGTGTATATTCGCCTGGGCAAGCACATCCTATGCCGCTGGCTGCCGCGCTGGTGCGGGATAGTCGGTGATATCGACGGGAGCACTGACTAGCTCTGTCGCCCGGTATCATTATTATTCACGGTGGTGGTCGTCGATGGATCGCTTGTTCGCTCAGTTGAGCGTTTTCGTCGGTTGCGACCATCTTCGTGTATAGTCCGTAGTGGTTCTCCGTGTTTCCTTGAGTGGTTAGGTCCGAACGTCTGAGAGGTCGACGATTGAATGTGTCGTGGCCGGCCGATGTACCGGTATTTATACCCGTCTGCCGACTTTTCTGAGGTTTTCATTTGTTCAGGTAGACCGTTATGACGCGTGATCTTAACACAGTTCGTATGGCCGCCTGGTACCAACGGTGTCGTTTTTGCTCAGTTTTTTGTTATGAAATTTTGTGTTGGCCGTGAGAACGGCCGTTTTAAGTGTGCCGGTCTTCTGGCGGCACGTGTTTAATAATATCTGTTCACATCCTTCACCCATTTCTCAATGTTTTCTCGTTTTTCTAAGTTTCGTCGGCGTTTTTCTTCTTCTTTTGCCGTGTCCACCGCTCGCACCGAGGTAAGTCCGGAACTACTGCTTTTCCCGGCATTGCATGCATTTCTTCTTGCTTCCGCGGCCGCTTTTTTTTGCTCGTCGTACTTGCCCGGGCGATCCATGGTGATGGACTGATGATCGTTCGTGTTTCATTGCGTCTTATATACATTTTCCCTGTAAGAATCCGAGTATTTGATAGGCCCATTCTACTGGCCAATCAACGCATCGGATTCTCACTGGAGAAATGTATATAAGACGCAATGAAACACGAACGATCAACAGTTCATCACCATGGATCGGAGTAAAGAGTACCACGAGAAACTTTTTTTACGGGCCGTCGAAGAAGCAAAACGAATGAAAATCGAAAAAGCCATTCGAGCTGAATTGGCCGAAATAAGAGCGATGGAGAATGCTAATGCTATGTACGAGGAAGTACGCCGCCGATCGATGGACGAGAAACACGAGTACATCATGAAATGGCTAGAAGACGCGAACAACGCCAGACAAACTAACTAATTGATACGGGAAGAAAACCCGCTCGCCTAAAACGGCCGTTCTCACGGCCACCACATAATTTTTTAATGAAAAAACTAAGCGAAAATGATACCTTTGGTATCAAGCGCCATACGAGCGGTGTTAAAATAACGCGTCATTACGGTCTGCGTTACTGCGGAGACACTTGGCTTGGTAGTATTGTCGCACTTCGGTGACGTTTCGAAATGAATGGTTCCTTATAATAAGTTTTCAATTCCATTGACCTGGTAAAAAGTATCATTCATGAACGATTAAGAACAAAATATAAATAACGAGGTAGTCCCTATGTAACCTGATATGACATTGGGCGACTAGCGACTACGTATTCGATGAAATAAGTCGGACATACAAGGTCACTGCCGACATGTCGATGACTTATCGGTAGTGACGTAATGACGCGGACGATTTGGGTGTCGTATCCTATTATGACATTTTATTTCAAAGTCTGGTTTACTAAACTTTATTTTTATTAATATTTCATTCCGAGTCACATGGGCACATACATAGTTGATTGCACTTATTCGTTTTATTTTAATTTTTTGGTTTTGGATGGGGGGGGGGCGGTAAAATGTTAAAACATTTCATGCCCGGCCGACATAAGGATGGTACCGAGTCGGTTTCCCAGACCCAAATTAACACGCCGAATTGGTTCCCAATTGTTAAAAGGAATTTATTAAGGTAAGCCGTATTTGGTTCTTACTTAATTCTATAATTGAACTGGAATTCGGCCAGCGAACTGAAAGTGTGATCGTCACGCGGCTATTGGCCGTCTCCGTTAGTGATGGGCGTAATCGAGATATATCGATTTTATTGAAATAAAATCAATTATAATATATTCGAATGATACCTATCTCGGTTGTTTTGAAAAACAATGAATCCTTGGTATCGAAACGTATATAATTGGTATCGAACAATAATCATCTGGAATGATGAGCAACTCGAGATATTACCTCGATTGTGAAAATAATCGAAAATGTATAAATTAATTTTTAACGCATCGAATGTTTCTAATGATACATCGATACATAAATTTTACAATATTTGTAAAATAAAGATATTTATGTTGAAGAAAATTAGTATAATCAATTAATTATTGTTTTTTTTTTATTATTATAATATTGATATTTATTATATTATAGGTAATGCTCGATTTTATGAATCGCGGTAGCATAGATTAAGTATAGACAACTTAAAAATTTAATCATCGTCCATCGATTTTACCTAGGATCACAGTCAACAAAAGTTCACTATAATATTCGATACTGTTATTATCTACCGAACACGTAATGGACACATTCGTAACAAATAAAAATTGTGTTTTATACCTATATAATTTTGAAATTAAACGCGTTCCTATATGTTGATTAATTAGATACATAAGTAATGTTAGACTTGTATGTATTTTATTACGAAATTCGTATGTAATTTATTAATTTCATGTACAGCTTAATAATAGTACTTACTTTTTTGATAATGTTGTTGTATTTAAGTTAACAATTTTATTAAAAATTTACATAATATGCACCTCCGTTCGATCAGCATTATTATGCATGGGATTTAGATTTCAAAATTTGCCAAAACATTATTTGTATAATCGATTTGTATATGTTTAACGTAAAATCAATAAATTGTAATAGTTTTTTTTTTTATTAAATTATACGTATTAATATGATAAAATAATCAAGATATTTCGATTTTATTGAAATAAAATAGATTATATAATAATCGAATGATACCTATATCGTTTGTTTTGAAAACAATAAACTCTTGGTCTCGAAACGTACATAATTGTTTTGAATAAAAATTATCTAGAATGATGTTCAGATTGAAGAGCAAATCGAGATATTACCTCGATTGTGAAAATAATCGAAAATGTATAAATTAATTTTTAACGCATCGATTGTTTCTAATGATACATCGATACATAAATTTTACAATATTTGTAAAATAAAGATATTTATGTTGAATAAAATTAGTATAATCAATTAATTATTGTTTTTTTTTTTTATTATGATATATGTTATTGATAATATTGATATTTATTATAGTATAGGTAATGCACGATTTTTTGAATCATGGTTGCATAGATTAAGTAACTTAAAAATTTAATCATCGTCCATCGATTTTACCTAGGTTCACAGTCCACAAAAATTCACGATAATATTCGGTACTGTTATTATCTACTGAACACGTAATGGACACATTCGTACAAATGAAAATTGTGTTTTATACCTATATAATTTTGAAATTAAACGCGGTTCCTATTATGTTTATAAATTAGATACCTAAGTAATATTAGACATGTATATATTTTATAACACAATTCGTATGTAATTTATTAATTTCATGTACAGCTAAATAACAGTACATACTTTTTTGATAATGTTGTTGTATTTAAGTTAAAAATTTTATTTAAAATTTACATTTTAAGCACCTCCGTTCGATCAGCATTATTATGCATGGGAATTAGATGTCATGTATTGCCACAACACTATTTGTATAATTAATTAGTAAGTTTAATTTAATATCAATAAATTGAAATAGATTTATAATTTTTTTTTTTTATTAAATTATACATATTACAATCGTGTAAAAATAACAGTGAATATATGACTAGACAGCTCATTTTTACCAGCAGTTCATATCGCTTGCTACTGGTACTCTATAAATCGATATGGACTAAAATAAACATATTTCTATATTGTATTTCTATAGTGGATAGCGCGTAAACGCGTCATCTCAACTCAGTTCGTATGGTCGCCTGATACCAACGGTATCATTTTCGTTTGATTTTTGTCATAAAATTTTGTGTTGGCCGTGAGAACGGCCGTTTTATTAGTGCGCCGCACGGTTAAGTAAGGCGTATTTGGTCCTTACTTAATTCGATAATTGAACTGACATTCGGCCAAGGAAACTGGAAGTGTGGTCGTCCGGCGCCTAGTGGCCGTTTTCAACGAAAAAATTTCGTTGAACCCAGGGGTTTCACTATATTTCGCTTGGAGAGACATAATGTAGAAGTGTTGTAGGAAATTTGTCACCAGGCGCGAGACGGCCACACTTCTGGTTTCGTTTGGCCGCAAAATAATGGTTAGGTTAAACCGGGCGTTGCGTAGTTGAAAACTTCACAAGTCTGGTCGTCCTAAAAAGGACAGTTTTTATAACACGTATGAAACGTGTATATTCGCCTGGGCAAGCACATCCTATGCCGCTGGCTGCCGCGCTGGTGCGGGATAGTCGGTGATATCGACGGGAGCACTGACTAGCTCTGTCGCCCGGTATCATTATTATTCACGGTGGTGGTCGTCGATGGATCGCTTGTTCGCTCAGTTGAGCGTTTTCGTCGGTTGCGACCATCTTCGTGTATAGTCCGTAGTGGTTCTCCGTGTTTCCTTGAGTGGTTAGGTCCGAACGTCTGAGAGGTCGACGATTGAATGTGTCGTGGCCGGCCGATGTACCGGTATTTATACCCGTCTGCCGACTTTTCTGAGGTTTTCATTTGTTCAGGTAGACCGTTATGACGCGTGATCTTAACACAGTTTGTATGGCCGCCTGGTACCAACGGTGTCGTTTTTGCTCAGTTTTTTGTTATGAAATTTTGTGTTGGCCGTGAGAACGGCCGTTTTAAGTGTGCCGGTCTTCTGGCGGCACGTGTTTAATAATATCTGTTCACATCCTTCACCCATTTCTCAATGTTTTCTCGTTTTTCTAAGTTTCGTCGGCGTTTTTCTTCTTCTTTTGCCGTGTCCACCGCTCGCACCGAGGTAAGTCCGGAACTACTGCTTTTCCCGGCATTGCATGCATTTCTTCTTGCTTCCGCGGCCGCTTTTTTTTGCTCGTCGTACTTGCCCGGGCGATCCATGGTGATGGACTGATGATCGTTCGTGTTTCATTGCGTCTTATATACATTTTCCCTGTAAGAATCCGAGTATTTGATAGGCCCATTCTACTGGCCAATCAACGCATCGGATTCTCACTGGAGAAATGTATATAAGACGCAATGAAACACGAACGATCAACAGTTCATCACCATGGATCGGAGTAAAGAGTACCACGAGAAACTTTTTTTACGGGCCGTCGAAGAAGCAAAACGAATGAAAATCGAAAAAGCCATTCGAGCTGAATTGGCCGAAATAAGAGCGATGGAGAATGCTATGTACGAGGAAGTACGCCGCCGATCGATGGACGAGAAACACGAGTACATCATGAAATGGCTAGAAGACGCGAACAACGCCAGACAAACTAACTAATTGATACGGGAAGAAAACCCGCTCGCCTAAAACGGCCGTTCTCACGGCCACCACATAATTTTTTAATGAAAAAACTAAGCGAAAATGATACCTTTGGTATCAAGCGCCATACGAGCGGTGTTAAAATAACGCGTCATTACGGTCTGCGTTACTGCGGAGACACTTGGCTTGGTAGTATTGTCGCACTTCGGTGACGTTTCGAAATGAATGGTTCCTTATAATAAGTTTTCAATTCCATTGACCTGGTAAAAAGTATCATTCATGAACGATTAAGAACAAAATATAAATAACGAGGTAGTCCCTATGTAACCTGATATGACATTGGGCGACTAGCGACTACGTATTCGATGAAATAAGTCGGACATACAAGGTCACTGCCGACATGTCGATGACTTATCGGTAGTGACGTAATGACGCGGACGATTTGGGTGTCGTATCCTATTATGACATTTTATTTCAAAGTCTGGTTTACTAAACTTTATTTTTATTAATATTTCATTCCGAGTCACATGGGCACATACATAGTTGATTGCACTTATTCGTTTTATTTTAATTTTTTGGTTTTGGATGGGGGGGGGGCGGTAAAATGTTAAAACATTTCATGCCCGGCCGACATAAGGATGGTACCGAGTCGGTTTCCCAGACCCAAATTAACACGCCGAATTGGTTCCCAATTGTTAAAAGGAATTTATTAAGGTAAGCCGTATTTGGTTCTTACTTAATT
>VYZN01001532.1:0-17375 GCA_009761285.1 Aphis glycines
TAATTAATTATTGAAAATAAAAATTCATTTTATTTTGATTTAGTATTATAAATTTTTTCATTGAATTATATATTAATTTATATATATTTCAAAATAAATATAATGGTAATTTGCCCTAGTATAATTAATGAAACATAAGGATTTAAATATGCAAATAATTATTAAACTTGGAATATTTACACACTTATTTATAATTAAAAATGGAAAATAAGAATTCATTTTTTTTTGATTTAGTATTATAAATTTTTTCAATGAATTATATAATAAATTCTCTAAATTTAAAAATAAATGTAATGGTAATTTGTTCTTGTTTGAGCAATGCAATCTAAGGATTAAATTAGCAAATAATTATTAAAGTTTGAATATTTACACACATATTTTTAATTAAAAATTGTAAACAAGATTTCATTTTTTTTTTGATTTAGTATTATAAATTTTTTCAATGAATGATATAATAATTTCTCTAAATTTAAAAATAAATGTAATGGTAATTTGCCCTTGTATAATTAATGAAACATAAGGATTTAATAAGCAAATAATTATTAAACTTGGAATATTTACACACTTATTTATAATTAAAAATTGAAAATAAGAATTCAATTTTTTTTGATTTAGTATTATAAATTTTTTCAATGAATGATATAATAATTTCTCTAAATTTTATAATAAATGTAATGGTAATTTGTTCTTATTTGAGCAATGAAACCTATGTTTTAAATTAGCACTTAATTATTAAAGTTGGAATGTTTACACAAATATTAATAATTAATTATTGAAAATAAAAATTCATTTTATTTTGATTTAGTATTATAAATTGTTTCATTGAATTATATATTAATTTATATATATTTCAAAATAAATGTAATGGTAATTTGCCCTTGTATAATAAATGAAACATAAGGATTTAAATAAGCAAATAATCATTAAACTTGGAATATTTACACACTTATTTATAATTAAAAATTGAAAATAAGAATTCATTTTTCTTTTGATTTAGTATTATAAATTGTTTCAATGAATTATATAATAATTTCTATAAATTTAAAAATAAATGTACTGATAATTTGTTCTTGATTTAGCAATGAAATCTAATGTTTTAAATTAGCAAATATAAATAAATTTTGCAATATTTACAAACATATTGAAAATTTAGGCTGTTGAGATAGGACTGTTTTCAAGGGGTTGGAGATAGGCAATATTCAATTATTTTATTGATAGTTATGGGCGCAGTATTTCATTGAACACAGTTTTATAATTAAATATTGAAAATAAGAATTCATTTTTTTTTAATTTAGTATTTAAATTGTTTCAATGAATTATATAATAATTTCTCTAAATTTAAAAATAAATGTAATAGTAATTTGTTCTTGTTTAATTAATGAAAATTAATGTTTTAACATAGCAAATAATTATTAAAGTTGGAATATTTACACACATATTTATAATTAAAAATTGTAAACAAGAATTCATTTTTTTTTGATTTAGTATTATAAATTTTTTCAATGAATTATATATTAATTTATATATATTTCAAAATAAATGTAATGGTAATTTGTTCTTGTTTGAGCAATGCAATCTAAGGATTTAAATTAGCAAATAATTATTAAAGTTGGAATATTTACACAAAAATTAATAAATAAAAATTGTAAATAAGAATTCATTTTTTTTAAATTTAGTATTATAAATTTTTTCAATGAATTATATAATAAATTCTCTATATTTAAAAATAAATGTAATGGTAATTTGTTCTTATTTGAGCAATGAAACCTATGTTTTATATTAGCACTTAATTATTAAAGTTGGAATATTTACACAAATATTAATAATTAAAAATGGAAAATAAGAATTTATTTTTTTTTGATTTAGTATTATAAATTGTTTCATTGAATTATATATTAATTTATATATATTTCAAAATAAATGTAATGGTAATTTGCCCTTGTATAATAAATGAAACATAAGGATTTAAATAAGCAAATAATCATTAAACTTGGAATATTTACACACTTATTTATAATTAAAAATTGAAAATAAGAATTCATTTTTCTTTTGATTTAGTATTATAAATTGTTTCAATGAATTATATAATAATTTCTATAAATTTAAAAATAAATGTACTGATAATTTGTTCTTGATTTAGCAATGAAATCTAATGTTTTAAATTAGCAAATATAAATAAATTTTGCAATATTTACAAACATATTGAAAATTTAGGCTGTTGAGATAGGACTATTTTCAAGGGGTTGGAGATAGGCAATATTCAATTATTTTATTGATATTTATGGGTGCAGTATTTCATTGAACACAGTTTCATAATTAAATATTGAAAATAAGAATTCATTTTTTTTTAATTTAGTATTTAAATTGTTTCAATGAATTATATAATAATTTCTCTAAATTTAAAAATAAATGTAATGGTAATTTGTTCTTGTTTAATTAATGAAATTTAATGTTTTAACATAGCAAATAATTATTAAAGTTGAAATATTTACACAAATATTAATAATTAAAAATGGTAAACAAGAATTCATTTTTTTTTTTTGATTTTGTATTATAAATTTTTTCAATGAATTATATAATAATTTCTCTAAATTTTATAATAAATGTAATGGTAATTTTTTCTTATTTGTGCAATGAAAAGTAAGGATTTAAACAAGCAAAGAATTATTAAAGTTGGAATATTTACACAAATATTTATAATTAAAAATTGAAAATAAGAATTCAATTTTTTTTGATTTAGTATTATAAATTTTTTCAATGAATGATATAATAATTTCTCTAAAATTTATAATAAATGTAATGGTAATTTTTTTTTATTTGTGCAATGAAACCTAAGGATTTAAATTAGCAAAGAATTATTAAAGTTGGAATATTTACACACATATTTATAATTAAAAATTGTAAACAAGAATTCATTTTTTTTGATTTAGTATTATAAATTTTTTCAATGAATTATATAATAATTTCTTTAAATTTAAAAATAAATGTTATGGTAATTTGTTCTTATTTGAGCAATGAAACCTAAGGATTTAAATTAGCAAAGAATTATTAAAGTTGGAATATTTACACACATATTTATAATTAAAAATTGTAAACAAGAATTAATTTTTTTTTGATTTAGTATAATAAATTTTTTCAATGAATTATATAATAATTTCTTTAAATTTAAAAATAAATGTAATGGTAATTTGTTCTTATTTGAGCAATGAAACCTAAGGATTTAAATTAGCACTTAATTATTAAAGTTTGAATATTTACACAAATATTAATAATTAAAAATGGAAAATAAGAATTTATTTTTTTTTGATTTAGTATTATAAATTGTTTCATTGAATTATATATTAATTTATATATATTTCAAAATAAATGTAATGGTAATTTGCCCTTGTATAATTAATGAAACATAAGGATTTAAATAAGCAAATAAATATTAAATTTGGAATATTTACACACTTATTTATAATTAAAAATTGAAAATAAGAATTCATTTTTTTTTGATTTAGTATTATAAATTGTTTCAATGAATTATATAATAGTTTCTATAAATTTAAAAATAAATGTACTGGTAATTTGTTCTTGATTGATCAATGAAATCTAATGTTTTAAATTAGCTAATATAAATAAATTTTGCAATATTTACAAACATATTGAAAATTTGTCTGTTGAGATAGGACTGTTTTCAAGGGGTTGGAGATAGGCAATATTCAATTATTTTATTGATATTTATGAGTGCAGTATTTCATTGAACACAGTTTTATAATTAAATATTGAAAATAAGAATTCATTTTTTTAATTTAGTATTATAAATTGTTTCTATGAATTTTATAATAAATTCTCTAAATTTAAAAATAAATGTAATGGTAATTTGTTCTTGTTTAATTAATGAAATTTAATGTTTTAACATAGCATATAATTATTAAAGTTGGAATATTTACACAAAAATTAATAATTAAAAATTGTCAATAAGAATTCATTCTTTTTTTGAATAAATATTGAAAATTTTTTAATGAATTATATTATACTCTCTCTAAATTTAAAAATAAATTTAATGGTAATTTGCCCTTGTTTAATTAATGAAAATTAATGTTTTAACATAGCAAATAATTATTAAAGTTGGAATATTTACACACTTATTTATAATTAAAAATTGAAAATAAGAATTCATTTTTTTTTGATTTAGTATTATAAATTGTTTCAATGAATTATATAATAATTTCTATAAATTTAAAAATAAATGTACTGGTAATTTGTTCTTGATTGAGCAATGAAATCTAATGTTTTAAATTAGCAAATATAAATAAATTTTGCAATATTTACAAACATATTGAAAATTTAGGCTGTTGAGATAGGACTGTTTTCAAGGGGTTGGAGATAGGCAATATTCAATTATTTTATTGATATTTATGGTGCAGTATTTCATTGAACACGTTTTATAATTAAATATTGAAAATAAGAATTCATTTTTTTTTAATTTAGTATTATAAATTTTTTCAATGAATTATATAATAATTTCTCTAAATTTAAAAATAAATGTAATGGTAATTTGTTCTTGTTTGAGCAATGCAATCTAAGGATTTAAATTAGCAAATAATTATTAAAGTTGGAATTTATATTTATAATTAAAAATTGTAAATAAGAATTCATTTTTTTTGATTTAGTATTATAAATTTTTCAATGAATTATATATTAATTTCTCTATATTTAAAAATAAATGTAATGGTAATTTTTTCTTATTTGTGCAATATAACCTGAGGATTTAAATTATCAAAGAATTATTAAAGTTGGAATATTTACACACATATTTATAATTAAAGATTGTAAACAAGAATTCATTTTTTTTTGATTTAGTATTATAAATTGTTTCAATGAATTATATAATAATTTCTATAAATTTAAAAATAAATGTACTGGTAATTTGTTCTTGTTTGAGCAATGTAATCTGAGGATTTAAATTAGCAAATTATTATTAAAGTTGGAATATTTACAAACATATTAATAATTAAAAATGGAAAATAAGAATTCATTTTTTTTTGATTTAGTATTATAAATTTTTTCAATGAATTATATAATAATTTCTTTAAATTTAAAAATAAATGTAATGGTAATTTGTTCTTATTTGAGCAATGAAACCTAAGGATTTAAATTAGCACTTAATTATTAAAGTTGGAATATTTACACAAATATTAATAATTAAAAATGGAAAATAAGAATTTATTTTTTTTTGATTTAGTATTATAAATTGTTTCATTGAATTATATATTAATTTATATATATTTCAAAATAAATGTAATGGTAATTTGTTCTTGTATAATTAATGAAACATAAGGATTTAAATAAGCAAATAAATATTAAATTTGGAATATTTACACACTTATTTATAATTAAAAATTGAAAATTAGAATTCATTTTTTTCTGATTTAGTATTATAAATTGTTTCCATGAATTATATAATAATTTCTATAAATTTAAAAATAAATGTACTGGTAATTTGTTCTTGATTGAGCAATGAAATCTAATGTTTTAAATTAGCAAATATAAATAAATTTTGCAATATTTACAAACATATTGAAAATTTAGGCTGTGGAGATAGAACTGTTTTCAAGGGGTTGGAGATAGGCAATATTCAATTATTTTATTGATATTTAAGGGTGCAGTATTTCATTGAACACGGTTTTATAATTAAATATTGAAAATAAGAATTCATTTTTTTTTGATTTAGTATTATAAATTGTTTGAATGAATTATATAATAATTTCTCTAAATTTAAAAATAAATGTAATGGTAATTTGTTCTTGTTTAATTAATGAAAATTAATGTTTTAACATAGCAAATAATTATTAAAGTTGGAATATTTACACACATATTTTTAATTAAAAATTGTAAACAAGAATTCATTTTTTTTTTGATTTAGTATTATAAATTTTTTCAATGAATGATATAATAATTTCTCTAAATTTTATAATAAATGTAATAGTAATTTTTTCTTATTTGTGCAATGAAAAGTAAGGATTTAAACAAGCAAAGAATTATTAAAGTTGGAATATTTACACACTTATTTTTAATTAAAAATTGAAAATAAGAATTCATTTTTTTTTGATTTAGTATTATAAATTGTTTCATTGAATTATATATAAATTTATATATATTTCAAAATAAATGTAATGGTAATTTGCCCTTGTATAATTAATGAAACATAAGGATTTAAATAAGCAAATAATTATTAAACTTGGAATATTTACACACTTATTTTTAATTAAAAATTGAAAATAAGAATTCATTTTTTTTGATTTAGTATTATAAATTTTTTCAATGAATGATATAATATATTTCTCTAAATTTTATAATAAATGTAATGGTAATTTTTTCTGATTTGTGCAATGAAACCTAAGGATTTAAATTAGCAATTAATTATTAAAGTTGGAATATTTACACACATATTTATAATTAAAAATTGTAAACAAGAATTCATTCTTTTTTTGAATAAATATTGAAAATTTTTTAATGAATTATATTATACTCTCTCTAAATTTAAAAATAAATTTAATGGTAATTTGCTCTTGTTTAATTAATGAAAATTAATGTTTTAACATAGCAAATAATAATTAAACTTGGAATATTTACACACTTATTTATAATTAAAAATTGAAAATAAGAATTCATTTTTTTTTGATTTAGTATTATAAATTGTTTCCATGAATTATATAATAATTTCTATAAATTTAAAAATAAATGTACTGGTAATTTGTTCTTGATTGAGCAATGAAATCTAATGTTTTAAATTAGCAAATATAAATAAATTTTGCAATATTTACAAACATATTGAAAATTTAGGCTGTTGAGATAGGACTGTTTTCAAGGGGTTGGAGATAGGCAATATTCAATTATTTTATTGATATTTATGGGTGCAGTATTTCATTGAACACAGTTTTATAATTAAATATTGAAAATAAGAATTCATTTTTTTTTAATTTAGTATTATAAATTTTTTCAATGAATTATAAAATAATTTCTCTAAATTTAAAAATAAATGTAATGGTAATTTGTTCTTGTTTGAGCAATGCAATCTAAGGATTTAAATTAGCAAATAATTATTAAAGTTGGAATATTTACACACATATTTATAATTAAAAATTGTAAACAAGAATTCATTTTTTTTTGATTTAGTATTATAAATTTTTTCAATGAATGATATAATAATTTCTCTAAATTTTATAATAAATGTAATGGTAATTTTTTCTTATTTGTGCAATGAAACCTAAGGATTTAAATTAGCAAAGAATTATTAAAGTTGGAATATTTACACACATATTTATAATTAAAAATTGTAAACAAGAATTCATTTTTTTTTGATTTAGTATTATAAATTTTTTCAATGAATTATATAATAATTTCTTTAAATTTAAAAATAAATGTAATGTTAATTTGTTCTTATTTGAGCAATGAAACCTAAGGATTTAAATTAGCACTTAATTATTAAAGTTTGAATATTTACACAAATATTAATAATTAAAAATGGAAAATAAGAATTTATTTTTTTTTGATTTAGTATTATAAATTGTTTCATTGAATTATATAATAATTTATATATGTTTAAAAATAAATGTAATGGTAATTTGTTCATGTTTGAGCAATGCAATCTTAGGATTTAATTTAGCAAAGAATTATTTAAAGTAGAAATATTTACAAACATATTGAAAACTTAGGCTGTTGAGATAGGACTGTTTTCAAGGTGGTGGAGATAGGCTATATTCAATTAATATTTTGATATTTATGAGTGCAGTATTTCATTGAACACACATTAATAAATAAATATTGAAAATACAAATTCATTTTTTTTTGATCTAGTGTTATAAATTTTTACAATGAATTCTATAACAATTTCTCAAAATTTAAAAATATATAAAATGGTAATTTGTTCTTGTTTGAGCAATGCAATCTAAGGATTTAAATTAGCAAATTATTATTAAAGTTGGAATATTTACACAAATATTTATAATTAAAAATTGAAAATAAGAATTCAATTTTTTTTGATTTAGTATTGTAAATTTTTTCAATGAATGATATAATAATTTCTCTAAATTTAAAAATAAATGTAATGGTAATTTGTTCTTGTTTGTGCAATGAAACCTATGTTTTAAATTAGCACTTAATTATTAAAGTTGGAATATTTACACAAATATTTATAATTAAAAATTGAAAATAAGAATTCATTTTTTTTTTGATTTAGTATTATAAATTGTTTCAATGAATTATATAATAGTTTCTATAAATTTAAAAATAAATGTACTGGTAATTTGTTCTTGATTGAGCAATGAAATCTAATGTTTTAAATTAGCAAATATAAATAAATTTTGCAATATTTACAAACATATTGAAAATTTAGGCTGTTGAGATAGGACTGTTTTCAAGGGGTTGGAGATAGGCAATATTCAATTCTTTTATTGATATTTATGGGTGCAGTATTTCATTGAACACAGTTTTATAATTAAATATTGAAAATAAAAATTCATTTTTTTTAATTTAGTATTATACATTTTTTCAATGAATTATATAATATTTCTCTAAATTTAAAAATAAATGTAATGGTAATTTGTTCTTGTTTGAGCAATGCAATCTAAGGATTTAAATTAGCAAATAATTATTAAAGTTGGAATATTTACACAAAAATTAATAATTTAAAATTGTAAATAAGAATTCATTTTTTTTTTGATTTAGTATTATAAATTTTTCAATGAATTATATATTAATTTCTCTAAATTTAAAAATAAATGTAATGGTAATTTGTTCTTTTTAAATTAATGAAATTTAATGTTTTAACATAGCAAATAATTATTAAAGTTGAAATATTTACACAAATATTAATAATTAAAAATGGAAAATAAGAATTCATTTTTTTTTGATTTAGTATTATAAATTTTTTCAATGAATTATATATTTATTTCTCTTAATTTAAAAATAAATGTAATGGTAATTTGTTCTTGTTTGAGCAATGTAATCTAAGGATTTAAATTAGCAAATTATTATTAAAGTTGGAATATTTACAAACAAATTTAAAATTAAAAATTGAAAAAAAGAATTCATTTTTTTTTGATTTAGTATTATAAATTGTTTCAATGAATTATATAATAATTTCTATAAATTTAAAAATAAATGTACTGGTAATTTGTTCTTGATTGATCAATGAAATCTTATGTGTTAAATTAGCAAATAATTATAAATGTCGCAATATTTACAAACATATTGAAAATTTAGGCTGTTGAGATAGGACTGTTTTCAAGGGGTTGGAGATAGGCAATATGCAATTATTATTTTGATATTTATGAGTGCAGTATTTCATTGAAAAAAGTTTAATAATTAAATATTGAAAATAAGAATTCATTATTTTTTAATTTAGTATTATAAATTTTTTCAATGAATTATATAATAATTTCTCTAAATTTAAAAATAAATGTAATGGTATTTTGTTCTTGTTTAATTAATGAAATTTAATGTTTTAACATAGCAAATAATTATTAAAGTTGGAATATTTACACAAATATTTATAATTCAAAAATTGAAAATAAGAATTCAATTTTTTTTTGATTTAGTATTATAAATTTTTTCAATGAATGATATAATAATTTCTCTAAATTTAAAAATAAATGTAAAGGTAATTTGCCCTTGTATAATTAATGAAACATAAGGATTTAAATAAGCAAATAATTATTAAACTTGGAATATTTACACACTTATTTATAATTAAAAATTGAAAATAAGAATTCATTTTTTTTTAATTTAGTATTATATATTGTTTCTATGAATTATATAATAATTTCTATAAATTTAAAAATAAATGTAATGGTAATTTGTTCTTGTTTGAGCAATGCAATCAAAGGATTTAAATTAGCAAATAATTATTAAAGTTGGAATATTTACACAAAAATTAATAATTAAAAATTGTAAATAAGAATTCATTTTTTTTTAATTTAGTATTATAAATTTTTTCAATGAATTATATAATTAATTCTCTAAATTTAAAAATAAATGTAATGGTAATTTGCCCTTTGTCTATTAATGAAACAATAAGGATTCATAAATAAGCAAATAATGTATTAAACAATGGAATGAGTTTACCACACTTATTTATAAGTTAACAATTGAAAATTAAGAATTTTCATTCTTTTTTACGTATTTAGTACTTAATCAATGGTTTCATGAATGATATAGTAATTTCACTAAATTTTATAAAAATTAATGGTAATTTGTCTTTATTGAGCCATGATACCGTAAATTTTTTTAATTAGCACATATAAATATAATTAAATAGTAAATCATACTTATTTATAAGTTTACGAGAATTACCAATTCACTTTGAATTTCGCAGATAATAGTATGTTAGCATGTTTTAAATTGAAATTATAACCAATTGATCAATGTTCATGTAGTGTAATTGAAATATAACATTTTGAACATTATTATATCATTAAATGTAAAAAACAGTAAAATATTCTTTTTAATATGGATGTAACACTACCATTTCACATTATACTTGCTTATACCAAAT
This sequence comes from Aphis glycines, assembly GCA_009761285.1. Taxonomy (NCBI): domain Eukaryota; kingdom Metazoa; phylum Arthropoda; class Insecta; order Hemiptera; family Aphididae; genus Aphis; species Aphis glycines. Next base: position 10,544 of record VYZN01001532.1, read on the forward strand.
TAAATTTTCAATATTAATAGTTCAAACTATAACAAATTGATCATTTTTAAAAGTAGTTTAATTATTATATATTATTTTGAACATTACTATAACATTAAATGTAAAAAATAGTAAAATCTTCTGATTAATATGTATGTAACCCTACCAAATTCAATTTATATTCGCTTATATCAAATTTAAATTTCAATATTAACTATTTATACTATAAGAAATTTCATCATTTTTAAATGTAGTTTAATTATAATTTATTATTTTGAACATTACTATAACATTAAATGTAAAAAATAGTAAAATCTTCTTTTAAATATGTATGTAACCCTACCAATATCACTTTATATTTGCTTTTATCAAATTAAAATTTCATTATTAACAATTCAAACCATAAGAAATTTATCATTTTTAATGTAGTTTAATTATAATACATTATATTCAACATTATTATAACTTGAAATGTAAAAAACAGTAAAATATTCTTTTTAATATGGATGTACCCCAACCAAATTCACTTTATATTTACTTTTACAAATTTAAATTTCATTATCAACAATTCATACTATAACAATTTCATCATTTTTAAATGTAGTTTAATTATAATATAACATTTTGAATATTATTATAACATTAAATGTAAAAAATAGTACAATATCCTTTTTAATATGGATGTAACGCTACCATTTCACATTATATTTGCTTATACCAAATTAAATTTTCAATATTAACAGTTCAAACTATAACATATTGATCATTTGTAAATGTAGTTTAATTATAATATATTATTTTGAACATAACTATAACATTAAATGTAAAAATTAGTAAAATCTTCTTTTTAATATGTATGTACCCCTACCAATATCACTTTATATTTGCTTATATCAAATTAAAATTTCATTATTAACAATACAAACCATAAGAAATTTATCATTTTTAATGAAGTTTAATTATAATACATTATATTCAACATTATTATAACATGAAATGTAAAAAATAGTAAAATCATATTATTAATAAGTATGTAAACTTACCAAATTCACTTTGAATTTGTAGATAATAGGTTATGTTATCATTTTTAACAATTGAAATTATAACCAATTGATCAATGTTAATGTAGTGTAATTGAAATATAACATTTTGAACATAATTATATCATTAAATGTAAAAAATAGTAAAATCTTCTTTTTAATATGTATGTAACCCTACCTAATTCAATTTATATTTGCTTATATCAAATTAAAATTTCAATATTAACAATTCAAACCATAAGAAATTTATCATTTTTTAAGTAGTTTAATTATAATACATTATATTCAACATTATTATAACTTGAAATGTAAAAATCAGTAAAATATTCTTTTTAATATGGATGTACCCCAAACAAATTCACTTTATATTTGCTTATATCAAATTTAAATTTCATTATCAACAATTCATACTATAACAATTTCATCATTTTTAAATGTAGTTTAATTATAATATAACATTTTGATTATTATTATAACATTAAATGTAAAAAATAGTAAAATATACTTTTTAATATTGATGTTACGCTACCATTTCACATTATGTTTGCTTATATCAAATTTAAATTTCATTATCAACAACTCAAACTATAACAATTTCATCATTTTTAAATGTAGTTTAATTATAATATATTATTTTGAACATTACTATAACATTAAATGTAAAAAATAGTAAAATCTTCTTTTTAATATGTATGTAACCCTACCAATATCACTTTATATTTGCTTATATCAAATTAAAATTTCATTATTAACAATTCAAACCATAAGAAATTTATCATTTTTAATGTAGTTTAATTATAATACATTATATTCAACATTATTATAACATGAAATGTAAAAAATAGTAAAATCATATTATTAATAAGTATGTAAACTTACCAAATTCACTTTGAATTTGTAGATAATAGGTTATGTTATCATTTTTAACAATTGAAATTATAACCAATTGATCAATGTTAATGTAGTGTAATTGAAATATAACATTTTGAACATTATTATATCATTAAATGTAAAAAACAGTAAAATATTCTTTTTAATATGAATGTACCCCAACCAAATTCACTTTATATTTGCTTATATCAAATTTAAATTTCATTATCAACAATTCATACTATAATAATTTCATCATTTTTAAATGTAGTTTAATTATAATATAACATTTTGAATATTATTATATCATTAAATGTAAAAAATAGTAAAATATTCTTTTTAATATGGATGTAACGCTACCATTTCACATTATATTTGCTTATACCAAATTAAAATTTCAGTATCAACAATTCAAACTATAAGAAATTTATCATTTTTAATGTAGTTTAATTATAACACATTATTTTGATCATTATTATAACATGATATGTAAATAATAGTAAAATCATATTATTAATAAGTATGTAAACTTACCAAATTCACTTTGAATTTGTAGATAATAGTTTATATATCATTTTTAACAATTGAAATTATAACCAATTGATCAATGTTAATGTAGTGTAATTGAAATATAACATTATGAACATTATTATATCATTAAATGTAAAAAATAGTAAAATCTTCTTTTTAATATGTATGTAACCCTACCAATATCATTTTATATTTGCTTATATCAAATTAAAATTTCATTATTAACAATTCAAACCATAAGAATTTTATCATTTTTAATGTAGTTTAATTATAATACATTATTATTTTGAACATTATTATAACATGATATGTAAATAATAGTAGAATCATATTATTAATAAATATGTAATCTTACCAAATTCACTTTGAATTTGTAGATAATAGGTTATGTAATCATTTTTAACAATTGAAATTATAACCAATTGATCAATGTTAATGTAGTGTAATTGAAATATAACATTTTGAACATTATTATATCATTAAATGTAAAAAAAAGAAAAATCTTCTTTTTAATATGTATGTTACCCTACCAATATCACTTTATATTTGCTTATATCAAATTAAAATTTCATTATTAACAACTCACACCATAAGAAATTTATCATTTTTAATGTAGTTTAATTATAATACATTATATTCAACATTATTATAACTTGAAATGTAAAAAACAGTAAAATATTCTTTTAATATGGATGTACCCCAACCAAATTCACTTTATATTTGCTTTTACAAATTAAAATTTCATTATCAACAATTCATACTATAACAATTTCATCATTTTTAAATGTAGTTTAATTATAATATAACATTTTGATTATTATTATAACATTAAATGTAAAAAATAGTAAAATATCCTTTTTAATATGGATGTAACGCTACCATTTCACATTATATTTGCTTATACTAAATTAAAATTTCAGTATCAACAATTCAAACTATAACAATTTCATCATTTTTAAATGTAGTTTAATTATAATATATTATTTTGAACATTACTATAACATTAAATGTAAAAAAAAGTAAAATATTCTTTTTAATATGGATGTAACGCTACCATTTCACATTATATTTGCTTATACCAAATTAAAATTTCATTATTAACAATTCAAACCATAAGAAATTTATCATTTTTAATGTAGTTTAATTATAACACATTATTTTGATCATTATTATAACATGATATGTAAATAATAGTACAATCATATTATTAATAAGTATGTAAACTACCAAATTCACTTTGAATTTGTAGATAATAGGTTATGTAATCATTTTTAACAATTGAAATTATAAACAATTGATCAATGTTAATGTAGTGTAATTGAAATATAACATTTTGAACATTATTATATCATTAAATGTAAAAAATAGTAAAATCTTCATTTTAATATGTATGTTACCCTACCAATATCACTTTATATTTGCTTATATCAAATTAAAATTTCATTATTAACAATTCAAACCATAAGGAATTTATCATTTTTAATGTAGTTTAATTATAATACATTATATTCAACATTATTATAACATGAAATGAAAAAAACAGTAAAATATTCTTTTTAATATGGATGTACCCCAACAGAATTCACTTTATATATGCTTATATCAAATATAAATTTCATTATAACCAGTTCATACTATAACAATTTCATCATTTTTAAATGTAGTTTAATTATAATCTAACATTTTGACTATTATTATAACATTAAATGTAAAAAATAGTAAAATATCCTTTTTAATATGGATGTAACGCTACAATTTCACATTATATTTGCTTATACCAAATTAAATTTTCAATATTAACAGTTTAAACTATAACAAATTGATCATTTGTAAATGTAGTTTAATTATAATATATTATTTTGAACATTACTATAATATTAAATGTAAAAAATAGTAAAATCTTCTTTTTAATATGTATGTTACCCTTCCAAAATCAATTTATATTTGCTTATATCAAATTTAAATTTCATTATCAACAATTCATACTATAACAATTTCATCATTTTTAATGTAGTTCAATTATAATACATTATATTCAACATTATTATAACATGAAATGTAAATAATAGTAAAATCATATTTTTAATAAGTATGTAAACTTACCAAATTCACTTTGAATTTGTAGATAATAGGTTATGTTATCATTTTTAACAATTGAAATTAAAGCCAATTGATCAATGTTAATGTAGTGTAATTGAAATATAACATTTTGAACATTATTATTTCATTAAATGTAAAAAACAGTAAAATATTCTTTTTAATATGGATGTACCCCAACCAAATTCAATTTATATTTGCTTATATCAAATATAAATTTCATTATAACCAGTTCAAACTATATCAAATTCATCATTTTTAAAAGTAGTTTAATTATAATATATTATTTTGAACCTAACTATAACAATAAATGTAAAAAACAGTAAAATATTCTTTTTAATATGGATGTACCCCAAACAAATTCACTTTATATTTGCTTATATCAAATTTAAATTTCATTATCAACAATTCATACTACAACAATTTCATCATTTTTAAATGTAGTTTAATTATAATATATTATTTTGAACATTACGATAACATTAAATGTAAAAAATAGTAAAATCTTCTTTTTAATATGTATGTAACCCTACCTAATTCAATTTATATTTGCTTATATCAAATTAAAATTTCAATATTGACAATTCAAACCATAAGAAATTTATCATTTTTAATGTAGTTTAATTATAATACATTATATTCAAAATTATTATAACTTGAAATGTAAAAAACAGTAAAATATTCTTTTTAATATGGATGTACCCCAAACAAATTCACTTTATATTTGCTAATATCAAATTTAAATTTCATTATCAACAATTCATACTATAACAATTTCATCATTTTTAAATGTAGTTTAATTATAATATAACATTTTGATTATTATTATAACATTAAATGTAAAAAATAGTAAAATATACTTTTTAATATTGATGTTACGCTACCATTCCATTATGTTGCTTATATCAGAATTAATTTCATTATCAACACTCAACTATACAATACATTCATCATTTTTAAAGAGTTTAATTATAATATATTATTTTGGACATTACTATAACATTAAATGTAAAAAATAGTAAAATCTTCTTTTAAATATGTATGTAACCCTACCAAATTCAATTTATATTTGCTTATATCAAATTAAAATTTCATTATTAACAATTCAAACCATAAGAAATTTATCATTTTTAATGTAGTTTAATTATAACACATTATTTTGATCATTATTATAACATGATATGTAAATAATAGTAAAATCATATTATTAATAAGTATGAAAACTACCAAATTCACTTTGAATTTGTAGATAATAGGTTATGTAATCATTTTTAACAATTGAAATTATAAACAATTGATCAATGTTAATGTAGTGTAATTGAAATATAACATTTTGAACATAATTATATCATTAAATGTAAAAAATAGTAAAATCTTCTTTTTAATATGTATGTAACCCTACCAAATTCACTTTATATTTGCTTATATCAAATTAAAATTTCATTATTAACAATCCAAACCATAAGAAATTTATCATTTTTAATGTAGTTTAATTATAATACATTTTATTCAACATTATTATAACTTGAAATGTAAAAAACAGTAAAATATTCTTTTTAATATGGATGTACCCCAAACAAATTCACTTTATATTTGCTTATATCAAATTTAAATTCCATTATCAACAATTCATACTATAACAATTTCATCATTTTTAAATGTAGTTTAATTATAATATAATATTTTGAATATTATTATAACATAAAATGTAAAAAATAGTAAAATATCCTTTTTAATATGGATGTAACGCTACCATTTTACATTATATTTGCTTATACCAAATAAATTTTCAATATTAACAGTTCAAACTATAACAAATTGATCATTTTTAAAAGTAGTTTAATTATAATATATTATTTTGAACATTACTATAACATTAAATGTAAAAAATAGTAAAATCTTCTTCTTAATATGTATGTAACCCTACCAATATCACTTTATATTTGCTTATATCAAATTAAAATTTCATTATTAACAATTCAAACCATCAGAAACTTATCATTTTTAATGAAGTTTAATTATAATACATTATATTCAACATTATTATAACATGAAATGTAAAAAATAGTAAAATCATATTATTAATAAGTATGTAAACTTACCGAATTCACTTTGAATTTGTAGATAATAGGTTATGTAATCATTTTTAACAATTGAAATTATAAACAATTGATCAATGTTAATGTAGTGTAATTGAAATATAACATTTTGAACATTATTATATCATTAAATGTAAAAAACAGTAAAATATTCTTTTGAATATGGATGTACCCCAACGAAATTCACTTTATATTTGCTTATATCAAATTAAATTT